>JAHWXV010559058.1:0-14052 GCA_024586415.1 Phrixothrix hirtus | reverse complement strand
ATAAGAGTGGCAAGTAGAACACATATAAAAAATTTCATTACATTCTGAGAACGTGGGTTGCATTTCAATATTTAGCTGGATGATTTGGCATGGACTGACCTTATGAGAAAGCTGTGAGGAAGATGGGTGCCGCGTCTGCTAACTGTGGACTAGAAATGAATGTGCGTAACAACTTCTGAGTATTGTTTGACCCTTTTTAAGTATAATCCCACCGAATTTTTGCGTCAATTTATTACCGTTGACGAAACATGGATACACCATTATACCCCCAAAACAAAAATTCAATCCAAACAATGGGTAGAAGCCGGTTGCAGTGCACAGAAGAAAGCAAAAGTGGTTCCATCAGCTAACAAGGTTATGGCCACCGCATTTTGATATGCTTGTGGTCTTATCTTTATAGATTATCTGCAAAAGGCCAGTACTACGCGTCGTTACTGGACCAGATGATTGAAAAATTAAAGGAAAAACGACCGCATTTAGCAAAAAACAAAGTGTTGTTTTATCTTGACAATGCATCGGCTCATTCATCGAACATTGTCACGGCAAAATTAGTTGAATTACGATTCGAAATACTTCGTCATGCACTTTACACTCCTGATTTAGCTCCGTTAGACTTTTTCATCTTTCCCAATTTGAAAAAATGGCTAGGTGGAAAGAGATTTTCATCTAATGAGGAAGTGATTGTAGAAACAAGTGAATATTTTGAGGCGCTTGATTCATCCTATTATAGTGAAGGCATTAAACGACTTGAACATCGTTGGAACAAGTGCATCGAGTTAAAAGAGGACTATATCGAAATATAAATGTAAAAAAACTTGTATAAAGTATCTTCTTTTGTACTACTTATCTTAGTTTTCAGACCACCCTCGTACAATACAACCGTGATGGTTGCCCTGTACAACGGGCAGCATGCTTTAACTCAGCTCTTGTAAATGATAAAACTGGTTAAAAACAGGGATATTTGACAACCGTTAGTCTTTAAAAGAACCCAAAATTATATAGTAGCAGTATGATCTCCACATAAGCATATATTTATGCAGATAGAACATGAAAATGTGAGGGATAATCCAAACATAATTAGCACACTTGGCCCCTCTTAATAAAACCAAACAACCGAGAACATTTTGTAATTATCTGTAATCGGTAAATAACACCAATTAACCAAGTGCAGTAAGAGTGTGTTTTATAGATTACACCTAATAGTTTAATGGCACCAATTACGGCACCGGGAAGTGTTATCGGTAAATCGCAAGTAGTAGCAAACTGCAATCACGTTCTCGTGGTCACTTGTATGTAGGTTTACTAAAGGCATGACTTAAAAATTAGAATTTAATTTAAAATGTTCAAAACCTGAATTTTTTGTTTGATTAGGACTCTTTTTGTATTGATAATTCATGTGTCATAAAAATGAGGTAAATTTAAATGATTACTTCACTATGAAATTAATTATATTCATAAATAAAGTCAAATTAAAACAGATTTAAATGTTTTGCCTATATATATATATATATTATTAGACAGCTATTTTATCTATGAAATTAAATTAACTATTCGATACGTTCACAAAAATGTACAACCATAAACCACTAGTTAAAAATAACTATTTGATTACCATTTCAAATGAAGTGTGCCTTTCGACCTACAGTAATATTTTTACTTTTGATCACAATCGGTTTTCTACAGAATGTTTACTAATGAATTACATTAATTAACGCATTACGAAAGATATAAAACCATTTTACTTATAATCGTAAAAGTAGGCGAAGTTTGAATGGGTGTAGCGTGGCCGCAAGTCTGAATTCAGAACAATGTAACGTTTAGCAGATTCAAATACACGAGGGAAGCTGTTGACGTTGCGGGGGAAAGAGGAATTGTAGATCAAGGGCCAAGGTTAGCTAATTGACAACATATCTCCCCTAGTAGCGGCTTAGCAACTCATGAGATGACGTCATCCACCCATCATGGCTGCCACCACGCATCTAAATTAAGTCGGGATGTGGCAATCACAGTCACATTTGGCGGGAAACGTATATTAAATAAATTTCAACCGTAATTGTTTTAGGTGTGTAAAAAAGCATTCTTAAGTATAATTGCTGAAATTACGCATAAATAAACCGGATATAACTCATAATCGAATTAGTAGGTAGCTGCTTTTCAGACGCAAATATCGATGCTAATTAGATTTCCATGTCAAATAAATCGAGCACGAAACATCTATTCAAGCATAATAATTTGCAACTTAAAGATACCATAAGGTTGACCTTTTCTTTGTTAAACATACAGCAGTTTTTAGATAAACACTTTCCAAAAGAAATTACATAATTTTGTTATCTTCTTATCAAATTTCACGTGCAAAAGCATACCTAATCTGTTAATTTTTACATACATACATTTATAATTAAATAAATTTTTTTGCCTTTACCAAAATTTAAAAAGTAATAGCTGCTATTTAAATCTTGGCACAAAATTAAAAATTGACTCGATAGTAATTTTTGTTTAACAGGGGGGTTATTTACAAGTGATTACAATTTTATAATCCATATGCTTGTCTCTTCAATGCTATTTCAAAACTCGTATTCAAGTTATCACATTTTTAAGGTCGTTAAGACTCGAAATCATTTGTAAACCCAAGTTCCTAATTTTATCTCTGCTTTGAATTTTAAATACCATTTTTCTGCTTCCGAAATGTCTCGGGTTTAAAGCTACCTGTAACTTCCTAAACTAGGAAAGTATTAAACAGCTTCAGATGTGGTTTTTACCAAAGCTTTCCCCTCCCTAGTTTATTATAGGATATTTAGTTAAAAAGTTAAGTGAAAATAATATTGGAGTTAAATTAACATGAAAGGAAGGACACCTAGATATTTTTCTCGTCAAATGAATTTCATCTTGAAAGTAATAAGAAAATAATTTAAATTACGTAAGCAGGTGACGTCTTATTGTAATGGACTCGTCAACCTTTAAAATAAATAAATTATGGATATTTGTTCTTTTTATTGTAAAATCGGTGACCTTTTTTACCAATTCTAAATATAAATGTTCACCTTTTTGTATTTTTATAGAAAAAGTGATTCTTTTTTTGCACTGTTTAATACAAGAAACTTTTTTGAAGCTTAATAACATTTTTTGGCAATTTTAAATAGAAGTTCACCTTTTTGTATTCAGTTTTGTGAAAAATAGATATTTTTTGCACTTTTGTAATAATATTAACTTTCTTGAATAAAATCCGACTTTAACACACTGCGTGGATTGAAAAACTGATTTTCATTTGAACTTTAAATAGTACATAAATTTCACATATTTCTTTTTTTATATTCATTCTTCCACAACAATGTTTTTTGGCGTAACTTTTTTTTTGACTATCGGATAATTGACTGAACTCAACCCAGTTCAAAAGTGATAGCGTCCAGAAGATCTATCAAATTGCCGCAAGTAATGTGCACTGAGTTCAACTCCAGTGCTATAATATAACACTTCTGTTTACTACCTCTATATAATTATTTCAGAGTTTGAAATCTCATCTGTCAAAATAAAATAGAATATGAAGTACTTTAATTTTTAGCGTCCGTTTTGCCTTTATTGTGCCAAAGTGTAGGGTCAAAAATCGAACCTTATGAGTCGAAACCTAGTAAAAATTCTGAAAGATGTTGAATCTGTTCGAGAAAGCATATGTGACGTTACATGTTTTTTTTTTGAAAACCATGTGTGTGTGTGTGTGTGTGTGTGTGTCATATTAGACCAGTCCAGCCATGCCACTATCTTAGCCACTTGAGCACCCACTCAGATTTATGGCCTACAATTAGTCTATGTGATAATTTTCCCTTTTACTTCAGATGACTGGTCCATCGTATGCTTAACTGCTGCAGATTTGCAGAATAGCATTTGCGACTTGTTATTTTGGTTAAAATCGACTTTAATATCTCGATTAATGTGTAATGTTGATTCTGCCATGGTTAGCCAGCAGCGTTACGAAAGCGATGGCCTATAGGTTACTTGATGATACTTGGAGAACTCGGAATCTTGGAGCACAACTCGCCGGCTGTTTTCTTTCTCATTGTGTTTCGTGTTGTCTAGGATGACGTGAGACATGTCTTCCGGGTGTGCTTTATATCCTAAACAATAGACCGCCTTTACAATTTCGTGCACGTCGACAGCGCATCTGTGATTTTTTCGAAAATGGTTTTGAGAAATTCTTAGCCACATTAACACATTTGCGCATGCAGTGCTTTTGTGTTTACCCGTATCGCCGGCATCTATAGCACTACAATTGTACGTGTTTATATTTTTATAAGCTTTGCCTATTGATAGCTCTATGTATACCAGCGGCATTGGTATTCACATCTGCCACATGTGCACACTGAAATCACCGGGAGTCTACCAAGTCATCTACTGTTGTACTCCGCGATCATTTCAGATCCTCAGCGAATTGCTATTCGGAGCGAGAGGTGTTTTCCATTTGAAGATGTTATTACTTTCGGGAATTTCTATTCCATATTAACGTAGAAAGAAATTCCATCTGTATTGCTTGCTTTTGTTACATTTATTTCGAATTGCTTGCGCAAGTGTCAGCTATCTCGCGCCATTTGATCTTCTCCTTCGTACGATTGACGATGATTTTTGGGGCACTAACTCTTTCGGGGCGAAATAAGTATTCTTTTGTTCTGGTCAGTCTGTTTGGTTTTCGAGCGCGCTATCTCATGCCACTTGGTCTTTTGCCTTAGTACGATGGGCGATGGTTATTGGGGGGGGGGAGCAATGCTTCTTTTGCCTCTTCTGACTTCTCCTGGCTGGCGGGTCTAGTTAATTTTCGAGCGCCTTAAACCTATTTGTGATCCTGACTCTGGTAGGTTTTTCTGGGTTGTGAGTTTCTCTTTTACGTTTCCCGCCTTTTGGAATTCTTCTTTTGTGGTTTGTATCTCCGGTATCATAACCTTTAGTTTCTTCGTCTTATTGCGAATAAGTTTTCTTACATCTTCGGCGTTAACGGTACGTGGTAACTTTAATTTTACCATCACTATGTATAAATTTTTTTCTTATTTCACTATTGACTTTTTCTCGGAACGATTTACGTTAGTTTACTGGGTCGATAAATGGTTTTCGCACGTGTGGGAATGCGTTTATAATTTGGGAAACCTTTGCTGTATCATCAACGTCAAACTCCGCCTTCACTGATCGAATAGTTTGTTGAGCATGGATCACTCACGTTACCGCACTAAAATATTTTACCACCTGCTTAACGTTGCTGCGCAGAAGGGGCCTAAAGTGTAGGATCCTTCAGCTTCACAAAAAGACATCTGCATTTGTTCGCCGCTCGATGCAAATCTTCAACTGAACTCACTCCTAATAACTACTTACACCATCTTTGTTTGCTTTCTGTTTATTTAGATAAATCTAAGTTTTCAATTGTAATGGAGCACCTGGATCTTATTAGCCCTATAACTTCCGACAAAAAGTTTCAAGTGATATAAGTTTTTGTGTGCAGTAGTTTATATACTACTGCGCCCCGCCTTGGGACGTGTCCTCTTACGGTTTCTCCCTGAACACCGCTAGGATGCCTTCTCCAAAGTGGGGTGGGTCTTTTGTAGCATTTATGAGGATGCTGGCCCCTTCGGTCAGATTTTGCATATTAATTGCGAAGCACTCGCTTGATTTGTGCGTCGGCTTCTCTTTTTCAGAGTCTATCTTCTCTGCTGCAGGCTGTTGATGTCCACTGGCAACATCTGTGTATGATACGCCAGCGTGATGGACTACGGCCTTGGGCATACCTTGAGCTGTTGTTTTTGTTTTGGGAACTGTTATCATCCTTAGTAATTTGCTGTTGGTTTCCGCCGCAATTGGAGTATTTTCTGAGGGATTCACGCACTTTTGCGCAGTCTAAGATGTGGTAGTCACTCGCGCACTTAACGCACCTGGAGGCGGCCTAGCAGCATCGCTGCGAGTGGCCGAACTAGCAGCGTTGACACGGGATCACGCTCCGCTGATTTTTTTAGGGGCTTTCACGGGTATATTATGCATAATTTGTTTGTGGCCATGGATCTTCCTCCCTCCTATGTTTTTGCCACTTCTATGTAATTTAGTGGCAGTGGGTACTTATCTTTGCCACTTAACATCCTTTTTACTTTGAGCATTGGTATACCTTTCCTTTCGAGGTCATTCTTAGTTTGTGAGTCTGTTAAGGTCTCAGGCAGCCTCCTAATCAGTACTCAAATTGGCTTCTCTTTTGGTAAGAGATACGTATGAAAGCGCAGCTGCCTATCGTCGACTTCAGAATCTGGCTGGATTCTTATACCCAGAGCTGTATTGATGGCTGCTCTGGGGTTATGTTCTATTCTTGAAACACATCGAGGATGCTTCCCTATGTTTCTTTGTCTCGAAGTACAAGTACAAGTACTGGAGATGTCTTCGCTTTCCGCGTATTCGTATTTTCTTTTTTCCATCTACTCGGTCATTTTCCGGTTCGAAGTCTGTTAAGGGCTCGAACCGGTTGCTAATGGCGGTCTTTGTAGACGGGCCTGCGTTCTTCCTTCCAGCTGGTGGTTGCCTTTTCCGGTTTTTAACCAGTCAGAATTGCTGATCTCCCTCGTCATCTTCGGAGGAGTACTCCATTTCGGCGACACGTTGCTCTGACCTTGAATTTGTACCAGTTGAGCCGGTTTGATTTTCTATAACGGCTGTGTACTCCTTTACAGTCTGCTCCACTCTTCCAGCGTAATCCAAATTCTTAAATTTGGGGTCTTGAATTTTTGCCATGAGAGCGCCAGGAAATGCTCCCATTTGTCGGTTGACTTTGCAGTTGTTGCCGGCTCTAAAGCTGGCTGCGGCGGATTTTGCGATTTTTGTAAATCACCCATATTTATCAGGACTTGATAAATATAAAATACTAATGGTGTACTGCACCCGACCCATCGCTACATATGTAGAAGAGTCCTAAGGTACAGCACACTGATGACATGAGAAGGAGTAACAAACACAACTGTACTTGCAGCTGCGCAGACCACTCTCTCATCATTCTAAAAGTATTTATTTAGATAAATGGGATGTTAACCCCAAGAATTATAATTCTTCAGTATTCTTGAATAATTATTCAAGGTTCGTTTAACAATCACTGCTTTCAATATATTTGCGATTCTACGTCAACAAATATTGCCTGATTATGACGATGAAATTGTAAAATTCAAATAAACGTCATATGAGCACAGCGCTTCACAGTTCTTTTAACATTCTTATACTGACCAATGCCCTCAACACCTATGTTCTGATGATTGAATAAGACGTATGACTGATGGCGCCACTGAATTCTCCGTTTAGTTTGAAACACGGCTCCTAAGAAAAGCCGTATTATGTGAGTGGATTTCGCACGTTGTGACGACACACTTGGATGTCAAAGGTATCGTCAAGGTGAGCTTGCTTAAACTGATACAATTCCTTGGGAATAACACGCAAATTGGCAACAAAAAAGCGCATCAGCTGCATTTTCTTCTATAACCTGTAAATCCTTATTGTCATGTTTTTGGCAATTATTCTCAGTGGGCGTTTTTGTGTTCTTAGTGCAAAGAATAAAATGCGCTAAATTTTATTCTTGCACGCTATTAGAATGGATAAAAGGGATACCAGTATAAAATATGTGCGTAAAAAAAGCAACTGTTTCTTGGACAGTACGCATAAAAACGACACTAGCGATGAAGGTGTGCATGGGACCTTTTTACATTTTACATAAATTTGATTTTTGAGCCCTGACAGTAAAATTTATTTAAATTAGAAATACTGTTAATAAAATAATTGGATCTGCATTTGTATTAAAAATGACAAATTTGCCATTAAATGTTACATTTTTAAAGCTTCATACGTTACATTTTTTATCTGCGTGGGTTTCATAATGGTAGCAAACATTAATAGATTGGGTACTATAACAGATACACTATAATCCTTAGCACTATAATGAATTATTATTATAAACAGTCATAAATATTCGAAAACTTGTTTGTAAGTAACTAATTCATGACTACAAAGCCCTAAAAGCGTTCATTTACCCATGTATTCAACTTATCTAATTAACATTAAGTACTGAACGTAGTAAACCTTCACCACTCTTACCATAATAAATGAGGTTATGTTTCGTACAAAATAATTAACTAATGTGCATTATGAAATCCTGTAAGCGTTGCAAACACTCTGTCGTGCAACTAATATCACATTAAAGCTGCCTTAATCATAACAAATCTAAAACAACCAAAAAAGTTCGTTGAATCTGAAACGAATCCATTTAGCAAGCTCAACTAAAAACAACCGTAAAGAAAATTCTATAGAGATTTTAGTTTCAAATGATTCCCCAACTTGCCTTGTTCTCGGATAAGGAAGTAAAATCGTAGGTCCCATTTCAATGTAATGTTTGGTACGTCATCAAACCCTACTGGCGGTGAAACTCCTCCAGATTCGGCAAAATTGTAGTAGGAATGGCGCAAATTCTAGTTCAAGAGGGCCAAGGGAAATTCCGCATCCGGAACCCTCTGCCACAGAAACAAACAAACAACAAACAAGATTCTCCAACTCCAAATTAAAACGGTTTAAAGATTTTCTTGGCAAAAATGAATTGTAACCAAAACCATAATCTTAATCAAAATCGTAAACGTAACCAATCTGTCTACTGATCAAAATTGAAACCTAAAACTGAAACCTGAAACAAAACACAGTGATTGGTTCAGTTCAAACGCTTAGCATGAAATCCACAAAATTTACCGTTCTTGCTTGCGAAGTTCAAAATCTTTTCCGTTGCTGGTTCTGCGTAATATTGATGCAGTAATTATTTCTGAAAATTTCGATACAAGTTTGTATGCAAAAGGCTTAGTTCATAAACAACATTTCACATACTCCAGTTTGGTTTTAATTTTGTATACTTATATACGGTATGTATATATGTAAATTTTGCTAAAAACATTTTTGGCCGAATTCTCCAATGTTTTGGAACTGCTATTGCAGTTAAACCTCCAAAGTATTTAGTAATTGGGGACGAAGTCTACTGTTATAAACATTAAAATGGGCTAGAAATAATTATTTATACAAATGTAATGCTGCCAGTGCCGTTTTATTCAACATTGTAGCTGCAGAATATCTTGCATCAGTATTAAAGATATAAGTTAGCAAAATAATTCAAATTGTTGCATAAAGTATTTAAAATAATCGTTAAAACGCACCAAGGAAGTTTTACTTTGTGTCAATACCTTCGTTCTGCTGGAATTGGACATACCGTAAACATGGCACCTTGTGTTCAGGAGGCATGGGATTGCTTTGGACCATCGTGCATGGTTTTCGGTGTCCGCTTCACAGGTTTCAAGTCCCACAATGAATGAATTGCAGCTATTTTGAAACAAAGAACTCTGATTAGTGTTCCGTACATAAATAAACCATTTCGATGATTTGCTGCTTCTTACGCTTGACAATGGCATATCCCCACACGGCTAATCACGTCAGAAACTTCTCCTTGTTTTCCAAGGGGACTCTAGTTCGGCGATTCATTAAACCGTACATTGCACGCTGCCTACAAGTTAAATATGATACCAAGGTGTCAAACGAGACATGCTCGCTCCTGCGTTTATATCGATTATTAACTATCCAAATCAAGTTTCCAATCCAAAAATCGCCGCTTGAAAGTTGCAGTGGGTTAGGTTAGAATTGTGCTAGAACAGTGGTATCGTTGGCGTACAAAGTTGGCGACATGTTTGAGAGTCTGGGTAGGTCGTTGCAAACAGAGAGGAGGGAACTCGCAACACTTGAGTGATCACTAAGATAGGATTTAATCAGCTTGTCAAGCTTCCGAAGAAGGTTGCCTGTAAAGGAAGCTGAACATCCGACCAGTGTGTTTGTCATGAATAATCTTGGCCTCGTCGGTTGCACCATTTAACTGCTTTCCCAAACAATAGATAAGATTGATGAAGCGTTAATTCTAAGGGAAGTAGCGGTTCCTGCACGGAGTCCTGTGGTATCTGCCCATTTCGAAGATAAAGTAAACCGCCGAAAAAGCAACATCTCCTTTATATTTGCCACGTCACCAATTCCATCTGTAGTAATACCCTAAGTGCAATAATTGTTGCCCTCAGATCGTTTCACTTAAAAGTTGCGCATAAATTGAATTTTAGGTTTTGAGAAGACTTGTACATGAGCCGTATCATCATCACGTATCTCTAGTTTGCTTATATTTTATGAATATAGCGGCCATTATTGTTGATTTTTGAAATTGTGTGGTAAGTTTTTCAATAGAAACGTTCTAGACAATTTTTTAAAAGGTCGACGGCTTTATTGCTCGCAGAAAGAGTTGTACAATTACGCCACGTTACGCCCATAGTTTGCGCAGATATTAGCGGCGTAGGTGACGACTACTTAAGTGAAACGATTTCACAATTTTGTAATAATTAGGCATTTCAAGCAGGAATTTATAATTCTAAAATTCGTGTCTTTAACCCGTCAGTGTAAATAATACGCTTATTTACGTTTAAACCACGTAAAATTTAATTTACATAAGAATTCAGTTACTCATTTCACCAAATTGAAGGTATGGTTGAGTTATTTGAAGGTTAAATCTTTAGAATGTTTTTAAATTCCAGTTTAAATTATCGGTTACTCTTAAGTAATTATTACGTTGCTGTTGGAAGTTTTGAATAGTTCTACTTTAAAATTATTTCAATTTTCGGAGTTAATCACTAATCTAATACGTATGTATGTATAATAGATTTGATATATGTACATACATATTGGAAGTTCGTTCCACTCGATCTAAAATTCAAGACAACACTGTTATCTCCAGCATATTTCTTTTTTTATCTTAGAATGCACATATGTTCTCATCCTAGTCCCCCATGTTAAATCTGTGTTATTTATACACATTACATAAACGTAACGTACAGTTTTGGTGACTAACTTTATAACGAATTGTAAATAACTGAACTACTGACTTTTAATTTAAATGCTAAGTATTTACAACCAACGGAACATAAATTTCGTGCAATAAATAAGTTGGACATGATGCAATTTTAGAATTAGTCCTAAAATAAAAGAAAATATATCGTTTATATCCGCCATTTTCAAGCATAGCCTAGATTAAATAAAGTCCGAGGATTCAGAGGATGAATTGGCAGAATTAGTTCCCCCTCGCTAGTAGTTATGTAGGACATAAAACCTCTCGTCCTGTTATTTCTGACAATGAGGCCGGCGTGTTCAGTTCGTGCTCCCTTAAATGCATTTGATCTCATGACTTGCTCAAAACTTGTTTAATTCAAGAAGCCGATCAGTGAACGTAGTAAAATGCCTGTGGCGGGCGCCTTTAACGTTACTTATCTCTTACCGATTGGTGACTCGCAACAATGCCCTTCACTCGCTATCGCTTTTATAGCTGGTATTATAAACTCTTTGTTGTTACAATCTACGAGCGACATGAAGCGCGCAGTAGGGATAAAAAGTGAAATTAGGTGTTCAACATTTTGGATTGAGAAACTGTAAGAATTTTACCCTTTTAATTTACAATTAGGTTAGAAATTTATTATTTTATCGAACAAAACAATTTAAAAAAAGAAGTAAATTTTGAAAATAATTGGTAATTGTCATTCTGTGATTTTTAAAAAACTTATAAACAATCTTATAAACTTTTTTTCAAAATTGTCTGTTAGATGGCAGTCAAGTGTCTATTTTTAGGCACCAGATGTTCCTTATTTATATATTTACTTAACTAATTTTATTTTAGGTTTTAAAATTACTTCTATTTCTCATTAATAAAACTACAAGTAGGATAGTTATCTTTAACAAACAAATATAGAGCCCTGTATCACATCTCAAGGTAAAAATGTGGAAAATGATGGCGACTATCTAATTTATTTTCTAATTTAGTTGCTTCTCACGAAAAATGGTGTACTAAGAGACGTGATTTCAATATGAAGATGCCTTAGAACAGGTTCTAAATGGGACACTTCGGCGACAGCTTCTTGCTTTCTTTATGGTAGGCCACTAGCGAGGTATAGAGTTCCTACGTGATTTTTAATGGTAGGAACTTCATACCGTGCTCTTGGATCCACCACATTTCATCATACTCTTGATGTGGATGCTTTGATATTATTATTTTATAAATACAACACTATTCGGTTTCTCAGCAGTCGACCAGCTTTGGGGAGAGAAAAAATGAAGCATTCAACAATAAACAGGTTAAAAGTCGATAAATTTTTAGAATTTTAGTATTTAATTAAGAAATAATGTAATTTAGCTTAAAGAAAAATTTATAAATGTTTTCTAAACATGTTGTTATATTTGATATTGAAACGTTGATATATGTTGCTTTCCTTTATGATAAACTATTGATATGAAAATAAAAATAAATAATTATCATTTCTTGTTTTTAATTTGATATCAGAAAACTGCATTTTATATAAGAATATTTCTAAACAAGTTTTAAATGCAATCGTCGCGTCGTTAGGGTTTTGCTTATCTAATTGTGTATAAAAATTAGTGATAACGAAATACTTTATTTGCATTACTTACATCCTGCATTTATTTTAATTTTAAATACCAATATCATCTAAGGAGAACTTTTAATACACATATGTTT
The DNA here is from genome assembly GCA_024586415.1 of Phrixothrix hirtus. NCBI lineage: Eukaryota > Metazoa > Arthropoda > Insecta > Coleoptera > Phengodidae > Phrixothrix > Phrixothrix hirtus. The sequence continues at coordinate 1,469 of JAHWXV010559058.1, read as the reverse complement.
GACAAGAATATATTATAAATGTGGTATATGATGCTGAAAATTGGTTTTGACAAGAACAAACTGTTGAAACAGTACATGAGACAGAAAGTCATGAATAACAGTTTATTTATAACTGTACTACTTTATGGCATTTTTGTGTAAATCTTGCATTAATAATGCTGATTATTGACTTCTGTATATATAATGCAGTTCCTTTGTTTTTCCATCTTCCAATGGAGGAAATTGAAAAGTACTGCTGTCCACATACAATTATTATAATGCAAATGCCGTTACACAATGAAAAATTCATTGTCTCCAATGGATGCATAAAAAGGCGAATTGATTAATTTTTATACGGTATGTCTTAAAAAGTCAAAATCAACCGTTGCATATATACAGCAAAAAGTTTAGAAGTAGATACTCTAAGAATTTGTACTTAAAATATTAAAAACCTGAAATCTAGTTCATTATCTATAATGTTATAGATAACGATTCTAATGGAAATTTACCGAACTAAAGTAATTAAATTCTCAGGATAAATATGTGAGAAAATAATGTAAATCGATTTACTAGTACACAAGAACAAGTTTGTCCGGATATTTTTTACGAAAAATTATATTAGTTTTAATATTATATTTGTTGATTTTTTACACTTTTGTTATGGTTTAAAATACCATATGCCCATTTTTGGGTTATAAACTATCCTTATTTGAGGGCACTTTGAGTAAATGGCAGATCTCACAAACATGTGATCAAAGTGGGCAGGTAAATAGAGACATAAAAACGAAACATTATTTGTAGGTTGTATTTTTCTCGTAAAACAGTAGTTGTCGAGAAATCCAAGCAAAAAGTTAACAAGGTATTTTTACATTACGATACTCGCCGTTTGTAGTTCCGAGTTCCAGGGCTGCTAAATGGTTCGCGCTTGCAGAACTGGATATTCTTTTCCAAAGATCCTAAAGTCCCTAAAAATAAAATTGGACTATTATAGTCATATAAATAAACAAACTAAACTAGTCCCTAGCATTCTCTGTATGAACTTGTTTTTGAAATACGGTTTCATATTTTTCGAATTGTAACAATTTAATGAAAAATTCACCTGCGCTATACACATTAATGAGCAAAATCATGTACGTCTATTTCTCTTACAGCACTACGTTTTAATAACTATTTCCCAAAACATTTTCCATTTATGGCAAATTGTACCTTTTTCTATAATATTTTTCATAAAAAATGAGTATTTAATGTTAGTATCGCAGCGTAATAACATTCTTGCCTTTGCTGGGCCATACATTGATAATTATGAAAGGTGGGTCAATCCATGACAAATCATCCATGGCATGCAACCCACGTTCTCAGAATGTCATGAAATTTTTTATATGTGTTCTATTTGCCATTCTTATTATACATATCAAATTTCAGTTTGATACCTGAAATACTTTTTGAGTTGCGAATTTTTTAAGTTTGCTAAAATACACGTTTTTGCCCTT
>JAHWXV010559035.1:0-10000 GCA_024586415.1 Phrixothrix hirtus | reverse complement strand
AGTTTGAATACACATTAATATCGTCTAAGTAAGCCATAACAAATTTTTGCACATACCCGGCCAGCACCTCCTGGAATGTACTTGGTGCATTTTTTAATCCAAAATGCCATGACACGAAAATGCTAGGTCGAGAGTAGAAGGATAACAGGGCTTCTTGACCGGAAGTGGGCCCTAAGATGGCTGCCAGAGTGTCTGAAGGGGCGTAGCCGCAGATGTTGAAGTAAGGCGAAGTCATAGATGTAGAAATGGGGCCCCTGGACTCTGCCCCAGGAGTAGACAGGGGCCCGAAGATTGCCGCCAGAGTTAGTTGAGGGGGCGTAGCCCTAGGTGCAAGATTGGAGCGAAGCCTTAGATGTAGAAAGGGGGCCAAGCCTTAGTGACAAAATGGCGTCGAATCTGTTGCCAACCTAAATCTAGTTCCTAAATGGCGTCGGATCTATTACCAACTTAAATCTAGTTCCAAAATGGCGCCAGACCCAAACCATTTCTAACAAAAATTTTCTAAGATTTGAATATAGCAGCAGCACGGTAGAATTCAAATTCAAATTTTTCCCCACGCCGCCGCCGCCGCCATTTTGGAACTAGATTTGAGTAGGCAATAGATTCGCCGCCATTTTATCACTAAGGCTTGGCCCCCTTTCTACATCTAAGCCTTCGCCCCAATCCTGCACCTAGGGCTACACCCCCTCAACTAACTCTGGCGGCCATCTTGGGGCCCCTGTCTACTGCTGGGCCAGAGTCCGGGGGCCCCATCTCTACATCTAGGACTTCGCCTCACTTCAACATCTGGGGCTACGCCCCTTCAGACACTCTGGCAGCCATCTTGGGGCCCACTTGCGGTCTAGAACCCCTGTTGTCCTTCTACTGTCGAGCCGCCCGGCGTTGAGAAGGCGGTGCTTGGCTTGGATTCGTCAGATAGTGGCACCTGCCAATATCCGGACTTCAAATCGAGCACGCTGAATATCTTCGCTATCCCGAGTTGCTCGAGGATGTCATCGATTGGCGGGAGTAGCGTCATCTCGTCGACGGTGGCGTCGTTTACCCTACGGAAGTCGAAACAAAACCGGCGTCCATCTCCGCGCTTGTTACCATCACAATCGAGCTGTTGTAGGCCGAAGTCCAAGGTTCAATAACCCCGGAGGCTTGTTCTAGGATGTCCTTGGTCTTCTCGGCGTTATATTGTGTTTCAGTTGGATGGTATGCTTCGTAGTGGTTTAGCGTGGGGATTGGTTGAAAACGTCAGAGAACTTTGACAATAGTCCGATGAATTCCTTTTTTGCGTCGTCACCCAGGTGCTTCAGGTTAATAGCGACCGGTTTGGATGGTGACGGCTTCGGGTCGACCTTCCAATAAGTCGACTGTCTTTCTTCGCTATCGTGGTATAGGCACCCGCGTCTGTAATCGATGATAGCGTCGTTTCCATCCAACCATGGTACTCCGAGCACTGCTTCCTCGCGGGGTTCTTCTGCCACTTCGAAGACGACGTTTTCACTCGTGTTTCCGATCCGAATTGTTAGTTGCACCGTACTGCGCATTTCTAGGGTTTCTAGGTTACATCGTTCCCGTTTTCCTGCATTTTGCGCATTGCGCGGCACAAAATTACGTGTATCGCCGCTCCTGTATCCATCAAGGCTCGAATTGTGCTTTGTCCAATATTGATGTCTATTCGGGGTACCGATACTCCTGGAATTGTATTTGGGCTTAACCTATTTATTTACAATTTCGTCCCGCGATCGCGTTAATTCATCCGTGTCGCATGGCGCACCTTCCCTTACGTTTGGGACCGCCCGGCGGCAACGGTCCGTTACTCGTTTTTTGGCGATTCCGGTTTCACTGGACAGTCTTTGTTCCGGTGATCTTCTCCGAAAGTCCAAGAGTAATAGCGTCTCTTCCGCGGCGCGGGTGTTGTTGGCACTGGACCTGGACTCGCACGAGATCTATTAGCTCCTCGACCGGTGTTAAGGGCGCGCAGCGTGTCGCGTATCTAATTTTCGGCCGCAGTAACCTCACTATGACACGGCACCTTTCGAGTTCCAATAGGCCACGTTCCAGTCGGTCGAGCAGTGCGCGCTTCTTAAAGACGAACGCATCTGCGGGTTCTTCGCACATTTTTGGTCGACCATAAAGTTGCGCGCGCAGTTTCGCTCGTAGCGTCCCGTTATCGTTGCGGGCCAAAAATCGACGTTTGAATTCCACCCATGAAAGCTCCAGCACTTCCCGTTGTTTGTTTTAGGATTACGGACACCCATCGCTCCGACGCGACACTTTCCAATTTACTTTCTCACCTTTTCAGAAATTGCGCCGGGTTCTCGGTGTCGGAACCACCGAATGTTGCTTCTTCTTGAAGTATGTTGACGTTGCGTAGCAACGTAACAAATTTCCTTATGGTTGGATCTTCCTTTTTGTTGAGAGCCACCGAAGGTTGATCTTCGGAATTGAATTTGCTCGGCTGGGTCAGCTTGTCGTGGAACCTCACATCTGTTGACGCCGTCTTCGATTTGGAACGCATCGGCATGGGATGGCGGCAGTAGACGGGTTGCTTGCAGACTTGACAAAGTCCCTATGCAGCTCGACCGTAATGTAGCGCAGCTCGTCGATGACTGAGGCTAATGCAATACGAGCCGACTTATATAGTGCTTCACCCCACTTTACTATCGAAATGGGCGGAGCCAACTCGTAGTGTACGTCAGTACCAAGATATCTATCATTTACCTCCTTCGGAAAAGTTCCGTTTTGAATGGGTCTTCCTGCCGTTGGTACGTGCACGTATCGACTGCGCTTTGTGGGCGAAGTGTGGATTTTTCGGGATTTATTTTTGGAATATTTCCAGAAGTTGAGGCAGGCATTGCAATGCCTTCGGCGAAGGTACTACACTCCTTGGTGGTTCCCACCAGGAGGGAGCCTGCTTGAAGGAGCTTTTCTAGGGTAAACTGCTTGCTGTCGGGTTCTCTTGATATCAATTCTCTTGGTACTCGGGGCTCTTCCACCTTTACTGCAGCGGCGTAGCTCATGCTGCCACGTGGGCGTTGATCTGCTGCAGGTCTTGCTTGTGACTTCGGGCGCCTAGGACCGCCACAGTTGAAACACTTGGGCGAGTCTTCTCTGCTCTTTTCGCAATCGCCCGTGCTATGGTTATCCGCACTTTACACACCGCTGCGTTGCATCTTCACTGTGTGTGTCCAAATACCTGGCACCTGTGGCACTGTACCACGTATTTGGACGGTCGCGGGGATTCGATGGTGATACACAACCCTAAGATGGCCTTAAGGTTGTATACCGCCTACCCTTCAGGTGCTTTTTCCATCTCGATGTAATTCAATGGCATTGGTACATTTTCGGATCCCCTGTGCATCCTCCTGACGGATATCACGGGAAGCCCTTGCCGTAGTAGGTCGTTTTTGATGTCTTTGTTAGACAGTTCAGCTGGTAGGCCGCGGACAACGACCCTTAGTGGTTTATCCTTATTTAGGAGAAACGTGGTGGCTCTTCTGAAATCTTCTTCAGCGGTGGGTTGTATTTTTATGCCAAGAGCCACATTCTTGACATTTTTAATGTTTATTCCTAGTTTCTTGAGCTCGCTTACGTCCACAAGCCACTGTTCTTTGTTCCGGAGAACAATAGGCGGGACTGGTTGCCTTCTCCTCTCTTGAGTGGGCTCTTGTGGTTTATCGCGAGCAGGTCGAACCTGTTGGCCGTCGCGACCTTGGCTGCAGGTCCAAGGTTGACCTACCTGGTCGGGCTTTCGTTTCTTTCCTTTTTGAATTTGGAAACCGTCGTCGGCCTCCATATTCATGGTTTCCTCTTCGTAGGAGTACGCAGCATCCTCCAGCATCTTATTCACTGCTTTTCGGTAACTTGCTGGGAAGTTGCCGACGGCGGGTGCTGAAATTGGCTTCTTTGGGATTGCGCCAGTACTAGCTGGCGCGGGTGAGGAAGCGGGCTGTTTCTTAATGCCATTTCGCAGTACCTGGATTTGCTCCTGCAAGTACTGCATTTGAGCTAGAAGCTCGTTTACTTTAGCTGCGGTGTCTGCAGTGGCTACATCCATGGACATTAGTGGAGCAGTCGCGCCCTTGGAAGTGGCGAAGGTGGCGGCGTTGGAACGCTGAGCCGTCGTCGTTCTAATTCTTCAGGGCAATGCCATGAGTCTGCCATCGCGACAAGCACTTGAATATTCACACAAACACAATTCACAATATACTCGACCCACCGCTACAAGTAGAAGGGGCCTAAGTTGCAGCACAATAGAACTCAAGGGATACAACTGCCAAGGAACACGTATGCACTCGCTGGCAGCTGAAGCGGAAGTCCAAGCGGAAGTCCAAGCGGAAGTCCAATTGGGGGAATAACTATTTATCTATATCTAAAGAAATTGCTTATTCAGCATACACAACCGGACGCACATTGTCCGGGTCTTGAATGCGGCCTAATTCAAGAGTTACGGGGAAGACTAACCAATCTACTATAAAATGAACTTATTGTCCAAATATTTTATTCACAGTAAATACAGGTATGCATCCATAGTTCGGACAGGAATTATGTTCTGACAAGCTCCCCTCAAAACGGGAATGGTTTGAGCTGGGCTCTACAATATTCGGCAGCCGGGACTATGAATTACACCGGATTCCCGCCGATACACGGTGACATACCCAATACGCCCTTACAAGCAACCAATATTGAAGCAAAGAATGTAATAATACGTACCTTTATTTTAGTCGACGCATCACAGGGCTACTCGCTTACCCAAAAATACCATAATCGTCGGCCGTGATTCTTACACGTTCCTGCACTCCTACTTGGACTCACACATCCTATGAAGCTGCGAACGGGGTGGAAAATGCAGGTAGTTCCCCGAAACTCACTATTTGACTTCTCAGAGCCGGGATTTCGCCACACTTACTCCTGCGGAAACTTCAAAAATCACTCATACACGACCGATTTCTATCACGCGTGTTTTAATGACATCTCGCGGTGGTCTCACGACGTGTTATTACAAATTATTCACATTCATAATCCACAAGGGTGAAAATTGCTTACAACCGTCACTTTATTTTCTTAATTTTTAATCGCCTCGTGTTTGTTCCGACCGACTCTATTTATTTTCGTCGTCCTAACAATCACGCATTTACCGTAAACGTACGGCGGGAAATTTAAATATTGGCGCGGGACGCCACCTGACAACAGGTAAAGAAACGCGAGAGACCAGTTCTGTCTCGCTGGTCGATGCACTTTGGAAAATACCCCTTTATCGTGGACTGAGGCAGTGGCGCCCCGATACCTAATTGTGTACTGTGTCTCTGATTGTTTAGTAGCAGACGGCACGGTTAGCAGAGATTCCTGTCGCACTCGCACCGAGTAGTTTAATCGGCGCTCGCTGTTGACGCCGGTTCCGTCGACCCGCACGTGGTCCGGCCGAGTACCGATTTGGACCGTGGCAACACTAATAATAAATGTTTATGTTCTTAGATTCTTAGCAAAACCAAAAACATAAGGAATTTAAACTACATTTATATGAAAAGGAGAAATTCTGGAAATACTATAAAATAGTGGGGAATAATATTAATCAGAATGCTGATATAATAAATTCCAACGATGACTCATTACTGTGACCTTGAATTTAATTAGATCAAAGTTGCAGTATTGAATCATTTGTGATTACATCTATTATTTTAGTTACCTGGAACCTTCTGGAATGTTCTGGAATATACAAAAATATTATTATTTCTAATTTTGTTACAGAATATATCGACAACTACACTTGTAACTATACGCCGATAATTTTGCATAAATTGCTTATTGATGGATCGGAATTAGCAAAACATGCCGTGATATCTGAGGATGCACAAGAAGCGAGACATAACGAAACTGCTTTTAATTTTTTGTCCTTTATCAAAATTTATATTGTAGATACACGATTTGTATGTAAATATGTATAACACTTGTAACCACTTTAAAAATTAAAAAAATATATTAAAGATCGTATTATAAAATGTATTTACCATTAAAGTATTTTAGAAAAAAATAAATAGTGCGAAATTTCTTGCATTTAAATAGTTTATTATATTTGTTTCTTACAGAATAAAAGGTTGTCTGAGTACATACATACATTATATTACATGCCCACATGCAATGTTAGCAATTTAATCGCGACTTTTCTACATAATAAGAAATTAGGCAGTTTCAAAACAGCACTAGTACTATTATGAACCATGAACCGTAACGTGCTTGTTATTGTGGCGTTACTATGACAATCACAACAGTTCGGGAAATATATCAGAACGTGACAACCAACTTAGCCGGTAAATCTAGAAAAACATGCCGGTAGCGCAAAAACGTTTTAATACCATTTTAAGTTCTTTGTAAAGAATTTAACGTGGAATTTATTTATAAAAGCGTTAAACGTAATAAAATTAACAAGTTTTTCATTGAAACAATTTTGTTGCCGACAATGAGTAGGATGAATTGCTGTATTATAGTAAAGTTCTATATACAGAGTGAGTCTAATACAATGGATATCCTTTTAAAGGCAGTTAGAGGAAGATTCGTAGATGCCATGGGTCAAAAAATTATAGTTTTTCGTAAAAAACGATTTGAAGTTATAGCATAAATTAAGTTCGGTCCTGTTCGCTTTTCGTAGTAATTCATTCAAGGCATAGATTAAATAGGTTTGCTTTGTTTTGTCGTTTAGCATAGTAGTCGGTATAATGTCATCGAAATTTGATCTTACATTGACGCTTCTCTCAATCCCATATTTTAAATTGCTTTGATGAAAAATACTGTATAATTCCTTAAACTAAATGATCAACCCTCCTTCCGTAAAGCGTGATAATGCCTTAATAGACATTTCTTTATCAATTTTTTTTTCTTTTCATTAGTATTAATTTATTTAAACAAAATTACAAGCGATAGAACAACGTTTTCTTTTGCAAAATAATTTTTATGGGTTTACAGAAATTTAGTCATAATTGTTTACATTATGTGCAGTTGACCCAAAATATTTGAAAAACCAGAAAATAAATTTGTTTGCGTGTTAACAAAATGTATTTGGACTACTTAAAAATTATTGGAATTCCCTATAGTCGTTATGCATTAAACTTATCTGTTTACAATTTTTAAATTAGTACTTATTGAATGTAATGACATTTTCCACAGTTTTTAAAAAATGTAATAATATATTATAACGGGATGAAAATGTTTGCCGTTTTTGATACTGAATCAGCTCGTTGCTCTGGCAGCTACAGTGCAACGTAGGGGAGTTTTACAGTATTTGTTCGTAAGAATTGAGCTAAAAATTCAAGAGTCGTTATTTTGGGCGCCACTTTATCTGTTTGTCGAAACGGAAGTTTTAATTACTGGAGACTAAATGATAAGGAATTTAAGTCCAACCGTAAATGCGATGTTTGTATTCGGAAATGCATACAAGGTACTTGGTTTCTCGTACGCCACTGGAGAAGCCCTTCTAAAATCGTACTGTTAGACTTAAGTACTTAAATCCATTATTTTCCCGTAAGAAAGTTTTTACTAAGATTACGAAAAATTCTGAAATAATAAAAGCATCCAGTTTTGACTAAACGGTTATAATAAAATAATATAACTTGTACAGGCATTTAGAGCACAATTAGTTAAACAATTAGTTACTAATTAACAAAACGGTACTAGAAAAAGAAGAAGAGATCCCCAATTTACTTATTTAAAATCTACTTGACTATTAACAAAGTATTGACCCCTTGAATTAAAGGTTGTCCGGAATTGCAATGCTTAACTACTAACTGTTTGTCTTTACTTTACATTTGAAAGAGTTCATATAATAAAACAATAAAATGTCTAACTGAGACTTAACGATAGTAACTTCCCCAGCGAGTGGTTATTACGTTACCAGTTAGTGAACTTGTTGGTTTGTTAAGTGGAAAAAGGCCACATACTTGTGATTGCTTGTGATTCGTGACTTTAGTAGCGGGCTTCAATGACTGCCGTAGTTTCCGATTATAATGCACTTGGAGTACTTGCCAAACGTCCAATGACCCCTTTGGCCAATTTGAACGAGGATTATGAAATTTGACCCAAATCTTATTTGATTCGTAAAAAGCGCCAATTTTCATAATTCGCTATGATTCGGACAGTCGGTAGTTGATGGGGGTGGCTGGTTCGTATTGTAGAATTCGGAAACAGCAATGCCTGATGATGACGTCACGCCTCACTAATACGTGCTTGCACTCGAGAGCTCTGGTGTCAACTAACTAGTTTTGTATTCCTTCATCTTGAAATTGCCGTGAAAAGGGGGGTTTGGTGGTTGCCATTTATTTATAGAAATAAACATGGTTTCAGAAGCTGAAGTTGTAAATTGCGTTTACACTCGTAAACCAGAGGTTTTCAAAAGTTTATTATTATAAACAAAATTCCTAATAGCTTGTAAAATCCTTATTTAAAATTTTGATACCAAATGAATACTGGTAATTTACACATTTGATTCTGTTATTGATTTCCTTATACACAGGGTGTTCCTAAGTTAAAAATAGTGTTGTAGGAATTTTAGACGCGCTTACAATATTTGAAAACGTAATGAAATCTATTCATTTCCTGTTATATTTATAGAAATAGGTTTAGCTCGTATAATTTATTATGCGTAAATTGCGCTAAACCTTATCGGGTAAGTAGCTACGATAAATAAATATGTACGTATTTATTAGCTACAAATTAAATTCATTTTCAACATCCAAAATCCAACAAAAGAAAGTTAGTCAGTGGTAAATTTTGATATACACCTACAATTGAAAAAACAAACATAACTTTGTTCTTAAGGTCGAGCTATCAATTTCAATTCACTGTAGTAAATAATTGTTGCTGTGCGTATTCCAATAGTAAAGAATTACATCAGGGTTGGCTTGGAAATAATACAAAAACAATTTTATGATAAAATTTCGAAAAATTTTATATCTAAGATAGGGCCAAATTCTTTTAAAATTTAGTTTCTTGCTAGCTTTACCTCTTAAGCCTACAAGGATACCCATCATATCAGACTCGCCATGTATATTCAAAATAAATAAATTAATTTTAAGTGACACTACTATCGTTGCCGAGATAATACCACTTGAAGAAAAAAGAAAAAGTTCACCATGATTGAATTTTGCCGAAATATTATACATACGTTCTTTTGAGCTAGCGCCCTTAAAATCAGCGCTAGTACTACTACCGTTTCCGAGATAACACCAATTGAAGAAAAAGGAAAAATTTCGCCATGGTTGAATTTTGCCGAAATATTTTACATACATATTCTTTGAGCTAGCGCCGTTAAGATGAGCGCTAGCGCCACTACCGTTTCCGAGATAAGGCCAATTGAAGAGAAAGTAAAAACTTCGCCATGGCTGAATTTTGCGGAAATATTTTAAGTATGTTCTTTTGAGGTAGCACCCCTAAAATCAGGGATACCACTACTATTGTTTCCGAGATAATACCAATTGAAGAAAAAGGAAAAAGTTCGCCATGGTTGAACATTGCCGAAATATTTCACATACATATTCTTTAGAGCTAGCGCCGTTAAAATAAGAGCTAGCGCCACTACCGTTTCAGAGTTAAGGCCAAGTGAAGAAAAAGAAAAATGTTCCCCACGGTCGAATTTTGCCGAAATATTTTACATATGTTCTTTTGAGCTAGCCCCGTTACAATAAGAGTTAGCGCCTCTACCGTTTCCGAGTTAAGTCTAATTGAAGAAAAAAGAAAAGGTTTGCTATTGTTAAATTTTGCCGAAATATTTTACATACATATTCTTTTGAGCTAGTGCCGTTAAAATAAGAGCTAACGTTTCCGAGATAAGGCCAAATGAAGAAAAAAGAAAAGTCTCGACACGGTTGAATTTTGCTGAAAGATATTACGTATATGTTCTTTTGAGCTAGCGCACCTAAGATCAGGGATAGCACTACTATTGTTTCCGAGATAATACCAATTGAAGAAAAAGGCAAAAGTTCGCCATGGTTGAATTTTGCCAACATATTCTACATACATA
>JAHWXV010559029.1:0-12052 GCA_024586415.1 Phrixothrix hirtus | reverse complement strand
TCCTGAAATATTAATATAAGAAAAGGAATTATTTACTAATTTACACATACAGAAACATCCAAAACGAAATTTCGATTTTTAAATATCCCCATTATATACAGATTTGACACAAACGAAATCGTAATTACGTATATACAGGGCGTACCAAATGTACATACTAAAATTAATGTAGAATAAATAAAAGACAAAGGTGAGGCCGTGACAATACCTGAACTTGATAGTAAACTTAACGCAAATGTTGGTATGCAGCCTCAGTTGTTAGAGGAAGACAGGATAAATGTTCTGCTTTATTGTGCCTTACACTCTTCACAAAATTGAAATATCCGTATCTATCTATCGTATCAATTTTTTCCGGAGCTCCGGAATAGCTAGAATAGAATAACTAGAATGAAACGAATTCCGTTACTGAGAATGATGTCTGAAGAAAAATCGCTCTTTGTAAAAACTTCAGCGCAATCAATAATGAGTGCATACCAGTTTTTACAATTTTTGTAATCGTCATATCTCACGAACAATCATTTTTAGGAAAAAGAATAACGACTTTTTTTGTACAAAATTGTGTGATCTACATATTCGTACGATAAAACACCGTTTAAGAGATATTTGCGAAAAGCCGTTGTTTTGACATTTGATGTTAAATAAAATTTTAGCAGGAGCTTAATCGATGTGAATATTTGGCATTCATTTGAAATGATGATTTGAAGAACTGTACGAAGTTTAATCTGTATCCAAATTTTGGCTAAGTTAAAACATTTTTTGTTTATTTTGACTAAATGCGTTCATTGTATTCATATTAAAGTAAAATTGCAATTGACTTTTCTTCGACGCTATAAATACGTTACTTATCTAACTCCTCATATAATCCGACAACTTAAGCCTACTACGCCATATTTTAGCATTTGTTGTTTGAAAACTATAAATTTATTTTTCGCAGACCTAGCAGTCTTCAATTAAAAAATGATGTCCTTAGTTTCAATTGTTATATCTTTATCAACTTCCAAAAATTTTACTTTTTAATCTATTCTTGTCATTAATGAACTATATAAAATGACAGCCTGCACATTCTTATGATGTTTAAACAGCATATAGTACACTTAAGGAGTTGCAGGACTAGCTTACGTGCTACTGTTCACTTTCCAAAACAAACTTTTATATGCAATTCACCAATGACTTTAGACGCCACTCATTCTTATAAGGACGACTGAAACATACATAAAACACCTGGAAATACGAAGTAAATTCGACGTCATGTAGTTTAAAGAATACTTGAGAATTTAATTTTCATTTCACTGCGCTATTGTACTCGATCAGCAATTTCTTAATTTTTTAATTGCACAATATCTTACTTATAGCTATTATAAAATAAATTTAAAACTATGTTTATTAAATAAAACAAATAGCCCAAGAGTTTGCAAGCAAATGCTAATGCCCTTCTACTTTATCAAATACATATGTATAATGATCGAGGAACCTTCAAACATATTCATACATTAGTAAATTGCTATTTTAAATTAATAATGCAAATATTGCTGACAAATGTAATAAACAGTACTTCGGGTAATGAATTAAGTTAATCGTTATGTAAATTAAAACCACACATTTTTTCTTTAAATGTGAGGTAAAATTTAGCGTTACCTTCGAATATATTTGACAATATAAAGATCGAGTTTTTAGAATGATTGTGGTAGTTGATAATTACTGTTCCAACTACAGGTGCTTAATAACCATCGGTCATAAAAATAACTTACTAGGCTATATTTGAAGATGAATGGCGAAGTTCCGGACAGAATGATGAAAACGAATTCTCCACAGATGTTTCATAGCGAAAAAGATGCGATAAGCATATGAGCCTTCCCATGGAGCAGAAAATCATTTTGAACTTCCAAAATAAGTTTGTCTCACGTCACACGATTAATACATCAGCACCTCAGAAGACTCCAAAATTGCATATAAGTAATTTTCTCTGATTATGCATTACATTTCTGATGGTTCAAATTGAATTGCTCCTCTCACAATTAATTATCCCGCGACTCGGAGAAGAAACTTTATTCCAATAATAGATATCATTGCTAACGAAATATTGAGGGAACATAATATGAAAATGTCCAATTCGCCCAGAACGAACTTTGGTTAACCGGCCTTGCAAAATTCTCAAGTTATACTGGGGAATTTTTACAAATGGGATCAGCATTTTGAATATTGACAGAATATGTCTACTCAGGCCGTTTTTGTTACAATTACCATTAAAATTTAACTCTCTCATTGTGGCAGTAAAATAAATTGTATGTTTCCAAACATTTTAGGAATTACTATTTTTAATAAAAGCAATTTACAGAAAAACGTCTAAATCCGGCGTAAATTACAAGCACTCTTTAAATATTCATTAAATTTCAAAGGATTTTAATTTAGCTATTAGAAAGTTCAACATTTCTAGCAGATTCTGCGCCAGCAATTGTGCATTCGGTCTTCTAACCCATCTAATGCATTACTGGAAATAAATCCATGAGCTTTTAGTAGGTAATTTTGTTTGCCGAACTTTTCCCTTAAGCCCTTACAATTCTGAACCAACGTCCACTGTCCAATTTAGAGAATATTGTTGGATATTTCTTCCAATTATTATTTGGATCAATTTGGCGTTTTCCCAAATGGTCTTTTAATCAGTTTGGTCTTTCAGAAAATCTGAATTGTTGCACCAGAATTAATAAATAAAACAGAAGTGCCGATAATGTTTCGCAATCTAGAAGTACAAGGGCTGCTTTCGCATTGATAAAAATCCATTCCTTCTACGGAATCCACATGGATCTTGATGGAAAACTGATTTATTCTTCTATTGTTATAATTTCGTATAAACTTCTAATACCGCTTCATATTAGTCTTCTCTTTCCATGTTAAATATTGTATTCTTTTATATTGTAATATAGAAGAAGATATTGACCAGTTCGTAATCTAACAAATAATATTATTATAATTCAAAACTAATTTTTACTTGTCCAACGTAATCACCTTTTAACTTTATACCTAGCACAACGCTCATAAGGTAGTTCTAAGATTGTTAAAATAACCTTGGGTTGGTCTGCAAATCGCTTCTTAACAGTACTTGTTACATCGATTCGATGAAAATGCCATGTTTTAGGGATTTTTTTCAGTTTTGGAAATACATAATAGTCCGGCAAAACTTGGCGAATAAGGAGAGTGGTCAATTAAGTTAATTTCGTCGCTTTTCTACAACGTAATCATTGACTTTCACTATCTTGCATGAAAAGCACGCATTTGGAAATTTTTTGATGCCATTTCTCCCGAGGCTTGATTAGAAATGTAGAATGATACGACCCTGTCGCAGTTTTACGTTCATCTACATAGTACGACTAATCCAGTCCTTATTCCAAAAATTGCTGTCCTGTCTACTTTTCGACACAAAATTTCTTTGTGCATTATTTTCAATAACTTGCTCGTTCTCTTGTTTCGGGACCGTAATGCTGACCCTTCTTTTGTCATTAACCTAAAAAAATTTGAAGAATATTCTTCAAAATGTCGACAAAGTGACTTGAAAGTTATCACCTTGAGTCGTTTTTGATTAGCATTGTACCCATTTGGCAAATAATCGTAATGTATGATGTGAAAGATATGTTGGTGGAAGTATTTAACGACTCAACTAAATGTTTAAAACCAATAAGCCAATCCTTCAAAATCATGTCTTCCATGGTGTCAACATTTTCAGGTGTAGAGATGGATATCGCAACATGATGCTTATCATCGACGTTTGTTTCTCCTTTTACAAATTCGGTAACCCAAACGTTTATAGCAGCTTACGCTGAGAAATGATGATTCAGTGTATCCATTATATCCGCATAAACTTATAAACTTAATAACAATATTGAAGAAGCTATTTGTTCAACAACACAATCGTTGCCATGGTAACCGCTTCCGATTTTGTTTATGAGAAAACTGCGAGACTAACCATTTAACAATATCCCCTCGTATTAGTATTTTAGATTTAACAAAGTGCAGAAAAATCTGTATCTCAGGTTAATTACTTCAACGATTTGATTACCAATTGCTAATATATCAGGGGGCCGTTTAGAGATAGGCAGCTTCCCAATGTGTTTTGTAAATATTCTACGTTATAAAATGTGAATTTTTATTAAATATTATGCCGACAGTGAAGTTCGCTACTTTATTTTGGATTATTAATTAACACCAAAACATAGTACAATGCGCAATCCACAATGTCTGAAACTGAAACTCTTGAGTATCCTCTTTCTTGCTTTACTCTGTTTCTCAACATAAATGCACCGGAATAGTTGATAATTGTTTCATTAATTATATACTAAGACAGGATATTTAAAAGTTTTTCGATTTTTAGGAAATCAAAATCAGAAACTTGCAAAAAATGTTCATTTCAACGATTTCATCATTTTAATTCCTCATGAACTGAATACACCAGCAACATTTGGCCTTAAAGGAGAAAAACCACACGTATGGTTTTGTCTTTATGAATAGAATGTAACTAAATAATCAATTTAGGGGATGCAAATGTTGCCGAAAATTCTCTTATTTTTGAAATTAAATTTTTTCAGTCGCGCTTATATGCTTCGTTATAATTGTTTACCCACGACTTCGATTTAGATAAATATACTCACGGAAGTACTGCTTTTATTGTTTTTCCTAATATGGCTTATTTATTCTTTATTCCCTAGCAATCAAAGAACAGATTAACTCCATTAACAAGCTAAAATGAAACTAAGCGTGTTACTCATAGCTTTTTAGGTACCCTAGTCTGTATAAATTAAGAAAATAAAACAGTATTAGTAATCTGGAAAACATACTTAGCTAAATTATAAGTTTTGCACGTTTTATTATTTATTGTAGAACATTGTTCACGTTGTAATTAATTAATCATAACGAACGAACTTTGGTTTTATTTATTTATTAATAACTATGATCTCTAAAGAAATACACATATTTGCTGTAGAATATATCTCACTCTTTGATACAAGTTCAGGATTTCTTATAAATCAATTTCAGATGGCAAATCTATTTCTAAATTTATTATATCCTTTTGAAACTTATTGCAATCTATATTAGAGTTTCTACCGTCAAGTTAAATTGATATATTTTGACGTTTCATTTCATAAATATCAAATCTAATTGTATCGAAGATAGGTTTTTTATTAAAAAACATATATAATACGCAATATAGATTTAATGGCACGAAGTATGGCGTGATGAAAAAGAATTAGATTATGCTGGATATTATAACACTATACTTTCTATTTTTAATATTTACTCAATTAGGGGTTTTTAATGGAGGATAATTTATCATGTTGAATAGGCTATTTTAGAAATGCAATTAATTTGTTCAAAATAAGTGAATATTGTGCAATTCTTTTGTTTTGCCTGTTAACGCTATCTAATTTCATTTCTAATACTTAAATAAATGCAGTGGTCCTACATTAAACATTTCTACAAAGAAACATCTTTGTATCACAAAATTACTAAATTAATTTTTAGTATTTTACTGCTACATTTGCGCCATTTTCGTTGCTATCTCCTAATATATTTCATAAAATGTTTCATTGACAGTCGTCAAATTTTGAAAATTTGTTGTTTCAGCAACAGAAAAATAATACGTATTTGTAACTTAGTTACAAATATCTATTATTTTTATGTTTATGTTATAGACATTTAAAACCTGTATTTTGTTTAGAAGAAGGGATCAACTAAATCCCGAAAATCAGGCAATACACATAAAATTTAGTTTTTTAATAAAAGAAAAACTGACATTTTCCTGTTAAAGATAATGGGTTAAAACCCAAATTCTGGAATACCAGTAAAAATTATATATAACTTATTATAGAGATTTATCGATACCGGGTGTAATAAAAGTAGTACGCTAGCTTTATATAAGCGGCTTCTGTAACTAAAAGTAACGAAAAAGGTTATATTAATATATGTCGCACAATGGTTTGTTACTGAGTTACAGCTACTTGAGTGTTTCATTTTTTTCAAAAATTAAAAAAAACTGATGGGCTTGACCACATACAGGCGACTTCTATATTTAAAAAAAGGAAAAAAGTTCAAATGTTTCACAATGTAAGGAGGCTATGTGTTAGTTTGGATTCAACAGTTTTAATTCACAATTGCCGGCCGACTAATTTCACAATGCACCCATTTGTTACATAACCCATAACATTAATTACTTTTCCACGATGATTTTGCTTGCAACATACGACACTTTTGTCCGTTAAAATCCAGTTTTTAAGTAGTTTTTCAAATTACCATGTGATACAAACGCTTGAGTGCTAACAATTAATTTGTTCTCCCATTTGTGCGCGATAAAATCTCAAAACGTACGCAAACTTTTATTTTAAAGGTTGAGTACCTTAACCAATATTGTCAAACTGGCATGAAATAGCATACCCAAAAGCAATTGTATTTGTATTCATTTTATATTTGTTAAATGTATAACATAAAATTATTTATTTTCAATTCAATAAATACTTTAAAGTTATATAAAATGAATGATAACTTCTACAGATCTCAATTAATTATTTATTTACAAAATTTAACCCAAAAACCTATACAAAAATCCCCGATATCACCAACACATTCAAATAAATAAAAAAATTTTTAAATTTTAAGACTCGTTGCTATTAGAAAACTCAACGCTTTGCCGTTCGTCATAAACTCGACTTTTGTAATACAATCCATCTTATGAAACTAGTGTTGTGTTATTCTATTGTTATTACAAAAACTCTGTTTAACATTTATTATTTTTATTATGAGCTTGGCCCGGTTATATGATGATAATAGTAAATATATTATGTAATGCATAGTACTTCTACATATATGCAAATTCAAGTACTTCTCTCTACAACCAATACATCTTTCTTTTTTATCACTTTGGTATTAAAATAATTACAATTACAGTTAATGCTACTTCTGTATTAACCTAATCTTTTAGTAACTATAGTAAACTGCTTATTATATTTTAAAAACGTTGTATTTATTATAAAAGCGTGCAATTCTGTCTTAGATGTTTGGCTGCGTATTCCGAAATACATAAAAGTTTATTAATTAACTAAAATTTACAAAAATTCCAATATTTTAAATGATTTCTTGAGGCGTTTAATCTTAAATTCTTTATCCAGCCTTCCTTCAAGATTTGAAAAGATTTTTATGGTACCAAATAAATTATCAACCTTTTTAGGGAATTCATTTTTTAATTTTTCAGATTTTATTCAAATTTAGTAAATACTGTTTAATGTGATTAGATCTTAACTGATGCGCTTGATTCAACTCTAGTGCATTTATTATTTTGTATTCTCCGTTTTAATACATTTCAATAATTCTTTACAACTTATGTCTGACATACTTGAGGAAACTAATTACAAAAATGTGTAACTAAATGTCCATTAAAATTACAACTATTGTTAATCCCTGTTAATGAATTCTTTTATTTCAATTTAACTGCATTAGCTGAGCCAATGCTCAGGTAAATTATTTATTGCCTAATTTAATTGTGTAAAGTGCTGCAACCCTAGAAAACTTGTCTTTCATGCTTCAGTCAGTCGTGGTGAAACCTCATTCCAGCCGCGGTAGGGACTAAATTTAAAAACTCAAATAATCCCAATATATTGAAATATATCTGTCTATGTTATCAGGCACAAGAATGCAGTTACGTCATTTTTACAATTGAATTTCAAATTGATTTGGTGGTTTATTATGAAAATCAATGTTTTCTTCGGAACGTTGCGTTTGTTTGAATTTTTAGGTGTTTATTCGTCAATACTCGTATTATTAAATTAATTTGAAGCCTTTCGCAATGTTTTAGATTCGTGGTTTTCTGCAAAGGCGTTTCCTCTACTGGTTATTAATTATTTTTTATTTTAGCAGTATCTAAAACCATAGTTAGGTTTCGGTTTAAAATGTAATCAGTTTATCTACCTCATTAAATTTTGTGTATTTTATAAAAGCACGAATAATATTTGCAATAGAAATATTGTGCTTGTTCAGTCTTCTTCGAATTCTTTTAAGAGATATTAACTTGTTGCTTGCTTGCGTAGTTCTTCAAGTTATTGGAAAGTGATTAATGATTTGGTGAGACAAACAGAAGCTAGAGGCATTACAACGTATTTGTTGACGTCAATGAAGACTCCCTAAATAGTATATAAATATTGATTTAGACTATTTTCATTATTTTACTTAGGTTTCATTTTTAATTTTATTCCATAATATTAATGACAATTTAGTTGATTTAAGCATAAAGGTGCAAATAACATTTTAAAGTTTTTATTGAATCAATTTACTGGCGACTTTTCTATTATCATATACACAAAACTTGTTTATTTTAATAAAATCTACTTTTCAATGTGCTAAAATCGAAGAAGTTTGTAGTATATCGATGCAATAATTAATATTTATAAGGTGCTTTGGTTTACATAGAAGTAATTGGCGAAAACTACAATCAAATCATTTTTCTATGGGCTTATTTAAAATTAGTAATCGGATTTTTGCATAATTAATAACTTATTACCAAATATCTAGGATAGTTAACAAAATTTGATGAAAACGACATATTCTTTTCTAATAGTAAAGTTCACTAACATAAACACTGAAAAGTAGCACAGTAGGTAAGCAATTTCGTAATCTGTGTAAATATTACTGTAGAGTGGGATTCCAACTAATGAAATTTATGTTGGATTATGACTATCAAACAATAGACCGCCCTAGGTGAAAATTCACCCTACTACAACTTAATAGTTTGCTTAGCAGCACAGAACCTATATTTGGAAATGATGTTATACTGTCGCAGAAAAATCAATTTACTTATGTGCGTACATTATAACAGTACATGCAAATTTACATTACACGATAATATGCAAAGAAATTTCTTAAACGAAAGCGGATATTGATTAACCCTTAATTTAAATTACAGAAAATAGTCCACAATATTTTTAATGTTTCTATGTACTGTAAACTTCCCCATTTTGAGCAAGCAATAAATTCTTAATTTGATATACAATTTTAATTATGCTAGTCATCAGCTTTGATTTAAATAATTGTAATTAAGCCCAACTTATTATTAAGTTAATCTTGTCCCTTATTTAATTTGTTTCAGCAATTTAAAACTGTAGATTGGTTTTCTCTCTATTTATGCCTAAATTTTCTGCCGTATGTAATTAATAAATTAATTTTGTTTTGTCCTTTGTTCTCGCTTTCCTTTTCTCATTTAATCAGTATAAAGTGATACCCAGACAAAAGCAACTGTTTCTGATTCTACACAGCTATTGTAAAATTAGTGACATTGGAATTCACGATTTCTAGTCGACAGCCCATCTATTTACTACAAATCCAGCTTCGTTTCTGTAGTTTTACTTACAAGAATGTGCTATGTTTCACTGGAATTTCATGTAATTTTCAATTTAAAATATATAACGTTAATTGTTTTACTAATTTATAATTTTTATAAATAAACATACTTCAAAGTGATATAACTATGTGGGAATGATAAAATCGAACAATTCAAATAGCTGTGTCATGTCAGAGTTATTATCTTTATAAATAATAATGTAATTAAAGTGTATTATTCTTTGACAAACATATTTAATAACAATTTTCCAGTATGTTTTACGTCACCATTATGTAATTGAATTAAAAAATCCAGTAACCTTGAATTGTTTATGTATAACGGTAATATTCCGGTAAACTTCGAATTATTTTAGTCGTTTCTGGCAAGCGTTAACTAAAAGAATAAAAATTGAAGCTAGAGAAGCGTCAGGATGTCTAAACTTCTTGTAAGCGTACTTAAATTTAAATAAATTGTGCATTTATGTATCTCTGAAAATCTCTTTTGGGTCATATCAAAATATTAAATTACCTAGCTAATGCTTCATTTTGTAAGAATATTATTTCCATGACTTTTAGAAACAAACAAATTACAATGTAATTTATAAGTAATTTCTCTAAATTCCGGTTAAATGTTTGTTACAAGTACGTTTAAGAAACATCGAAGTTAATTAAAAATTACATTTCGTGCTGATGAATAATGTTTTTATTTTCCCCGCCAAAAAATCCAAAGTAATTAACCTGCCTTCAATAATGCGTTAAAATAAATCGCTTGTTTTATTAACCGACTTATCAATGCAATAATAAAAACATCTTATCGCTTGTTTATAAATAATTACGTTGGTTTCGATTGTAACTTTAACACACTTACAATATATTGAATCACATCCGGATTAAAATTAGTTAAATAAATTGTAAACTGAAATTATGAAAATATTTAGGTAAAGCAAATGTAGGTTTTCAGTAAATAAACTGAATAAATTAAACCGAATATAGAATATGAGACACGTTATCTATTATAAGAGGGTTGCTCTCTTAATGTTGAGCCTTATAGGGTAAAACACATTTTTGGTTTATAAAAAATTTATTATAACTTTTCAAAGTATGCCGGATAACCCATTAATTCCTCATTTTTCTCTCTTAAATATGCCGATGTTCTAGGGGCAGTATGTGGACGAGCATTAACATGATTCAGATAAGCCATTCTCTCGATCGCTTTTCGCAGACCTTTTAAAGGACTTCGGGCAAACAAACAGCAGCATAAATTCGAAATTAACAGTAAGTCGTTTATAAAGTGCTACGTTGCAACGTGTCCAATAATTCCAAAAAAGCTGGCAACAATTTTGCTATTCCGACTTCTTTCCCGTACAACCTTTGTTGGAGGCGCCTCAATTTGGAGCATCCAAACAGCTGACTGTTACTTTTTCTTCTATCTGCCTTTTGAACGTCTAATAAATTATGCGGTATCCAACGGACACAAAACTTACGTACAGATAGATAATTGTGCCAGATAGTATTGATCGCTTCCACACCAATGAGCAGGGTTCTTTGAATCGTCCGAATAGTAACATGATGGTTTTCCTCTATCATACCTTGCATAATCTCGACGGCTTGCTCAGTCACAGCAATTTTTGGGCGACCTTCGTGATGTTCGTCCTTCAGAAATTCACGACAAAGACGAAATCCGTTGTACCAGCGTTTTATGATAGCTAATGAACATGACTCGATACCAAACACATTTTTCATCTCATCAAAGCACCCTTTCCGACATAATCAACACTTCAAATTATATAAAATTACTGTTTCGGAATGCTCCTCATTGAATTTCATGATTCCTTCACAAATTGTTTAATTTAAAACGCCATAATATTTTTTTGCTGCCACTTGCGTTAAAGTCGCAAAAGATTATGTTCAATTGTCATAGCAACAGTGTCAATATTAAAAGAGCAGCTCTCGCATTATCCATCACCATACTATGTAGTATCAAGTTTCCTATCTATGAGAAAAACATGTTTTTGTAATACGGTTGATGGCCAGTAACGGTGGGGACGTCCTTCGACTTCAAAAACAGACAAAAACGTGCAAACGGTGGCAAAAACGATTCGCTCAAACAGGTGATTGACTACTCGAGAACTTACCGAAAAACTGCACATCCCGTACGGGTCCGTCCAAACCATTTTAGTCGATACTTTCCAAATTAGACGAGTGAGTGCTACAGCTCGCTTCTGATCACTCTTCTTATGTATGTCTTTAAGAAAAGGAGATACACATTCACGTATAATCCATCTTAATTATAAAGTTTTTAAATTATCTCTTGTTCCTCTGTTTCAATCTCTTTTGAAAAAATCATTTTCAAAGTGTTCTTGGGATTTTTTGTTGTTAAATGGTAAAGTATTGTACCTATATACATATAGTTAATTTTTTTACTTGTCATAGATTTAACACTTTTACCATTTAGTAGCAAAAAATTGTATAACTCTTTGAAAATAATCTTTTTAAAAAACAGTTTGAAACATTAGAAGAAAAAGAAATAATTTAACAACCTCATAAATAAAAAGAATTATACGTCGATGCGGAGTTTGCCTTCATAAAAATTTAAGAAAATCCCAAAACATAAATACTTACCGAATCGCTTAAAAGCAGAAGGTCAAGAGTATATATATATATATATATATATATATATATATATATATATATATATATA
>JAHWXV010559006.1:0-14466 GCA_024586415.1 Phrixothrix hirtus | reverse complement strand
ATATATATATATATATATATATATATATATATATATATATATATATATATATATATATATAGGTAATCTAAAGAATATAACGGCATAGAAGGAAAAATTTAGATGTTTAAATTTATGATATTAGAGGGCTAAATTAAATAGTATCGAAATATTTAATTTGATTTTTGAATTAGTATTGTTGATATTATTTCCATTAAAAGAACTTGTAGCACAACAGTAATTAATATCAACGGAATCAGTGCAAACATTGTGATTTTTAACATTGAAACGCTGAGCAATATCATATATATGTGGTTTAATAACCCCGGACGTGGGCATGTTATGAGCGTATTGTTTACACTTTAAAAGTAAACATATAAATGTAATATACGCGTCATAATTAGATTCTGAGTGCATTTACCTACGTTTTAAATCATTCGAAGCACGTGCATAGAGAATTAGAAATATTAATAAAGCTCTTCTCGTAATACTAACGTCATTTTACCACAGTGTTTTCTTTATTGTACAGTATTTTGTTTAGTATTGTTTTTTATTGATGGCAGTCCGTTTCAAAATAGATAAAATTTGTTAGATTGAGTGTAATAAAACTTATTAAGATAAAATAAGCGTACAAAATATATACTAGTATAAAATAATCTAAATTCAAGTTTTTTTTCAGTATAATAAATCGTAATTGTTTTAAATTTTATTTTGGAATGTAACAAAATTGTAAAGATAGTTATTAAATAAAACTAATATCAAAGAACTTGTATAGTAGTCGTACTTACCTATTCTAGTGCGCTGTCAACATTTTTTATATAGAATTTCATAAAGTGTTCTTTTTGTATGACACAAAAGTAATCTATTGTGATCTTATTTTAAATTTATCAACTTTGAAATAGAAATAATTATTGCCATTTAAGATAATTTAGTTAGAGGGCATTCATTTAGAGGTTAAGTTTGCCTTAAAACGTTAGCTTTGTAAGATGTTAATGCAATGGAAGTAAAATTATGAAATTTCTAAGTATTTTTATCTAACCCTTGACACCACTCGCTATTTAGGCCATCAATTCGTGGACAACCTTAATAATATTATACCGAGAGAGAGTCGCACAACAAAAAATTTAATGTGTTGTTAAATATTTAATCAAAGATCAATTATAAAAGTAATCAAATAGGTTTATTTAGATTTTAAAAAAAGTTAAAATGGAATTTTCACCATCCAAACGAAAATACGCCAATTTAAAATGTTTAATTCTAATTGTCTACTTCTATAAAGAAGAAAATTGAAAAGACATTAACTTGAAAACATAGTTTTTATAATTTTCGTTACAAAGAGTTTGCCAGATTGTGAAACAGAAGTAAAATTCTAAATATTTCAAACGACCTAAAAATAATCAAAATAATTCAAAATAATCTAGGCAGGGTGAGTCAGATATATTGGGTATCCTCGTAAGAGTTAAGATCTAAAGACATTAGCAACCTAAATTTTCAAATTTGATACCGTCTGACAATAAAATTTTTCGAAATTTTATCATAAGATCGTTTTTGTAAGATTCTCAAGCCGATCCTGACTCAAGTTTTTACTATTGGAATACGAATGGATACAACTACTTACTACATTCATGTAAAATGAAATTGATACTCCAACCTTGACTCAGCAAAGTTATGTTTGTTTTTTCAAATGAGATCAATCACACATTTTGCTAACTATGTATTTGTATCTAAAAATTTACCATTGACAAACATTTTTGTGTTATACCTTATATGTTGAACATGAATATAATTTGTTATTAGTAAATAAAATAGTTTGTAATTATGTACATATTTTCTAATTGTAATTACTTATCCAATAAAATTTAATACAATTTACGCATAATAAATTATACAAGTTAAACTTAGTTCCATAAATTATAACAAAGTGAACGTATTTCATTAAATTTGCAAATATCTTATTATATTCTTCAAAGAATGAGAAAAAAGGTATGGAAAATGTCATTACATTCAGTAGCTACTAATTTAAAAATTATAAAAAAGGAATTGAATGCGTAATGACTATAAAAAATTCCTAAAATTTTTAAGTAGTAACTATCATTACGTTAAGTCGCAGACAAATTTATTTTCTAGCTTTTCAAACATTTTTAGTCTACTGGAAATAATATAAACATTTATGAGTAAACTTCTTTAAACCCATAGCATTATTTTACGTGTTTCTTAAGAAGACGCTGTCCTCACTATTGTAATCTTGCCTAAACAAACTAATGCTAATGCAAAGAAAAATTTCAAGTTTTTTATCATATTAATAGAGAAATGTCCATTACTAGATTATCATGCTTTAAAGAAGCGAAGGTTGGTCATTTTCTTTAAAGAATTATACAATACTCTTAGATTAAAACAATTTATAATACCGGATTAAAAGAAATGTCAAAGTACGATCAAATTTCTATAGAATTATACCAACCACTACGCTAAGCAATGAAACAAAACAAACCTATTCAATTTATGCTTAGCATCAATTACTAAGAAGATCGAACAGGGCTGAACTTAATTTATGCTTTAACTTTCACGGAAAACTATAACCTTGTAACGAATAATTTTCCAATCATTTTGTTGTATAGTGCTTTGGTAATAAAGTCATTTGATTTAATTCATTTTAGCAATAAATTTATTGATTTAATTAAAGACTTACATTTTCTTTTTTATATCGGAATAGCGTTATAAATTCTAATTAGGCTTCCACCTTTAATGCAGTATTACCTTAGTAAAATTCTAGCAAATTTTATTTAATGTCCCATAAATTCACTAGGTGACTTGTTGAAAGTCGATAATACAGTTTACGGTTTTGATCCAGAAAGATATGTGAGAATGAAGCGTAAGGTTTATCGTGCTTTTTTGTTTAAGAAGAAGAATTAATATATAATGGCAGCGAAATAATCTAATTTCCACGCTACCATAACGTGACATTTAAATTTATAAATCTATCCAACCAATGCTTTCATAAGCTGTTGATATTTCTAAAACTTGTATAGGTATGTTTTCAGTTACTAACGGTTCTTTTGTTAATCCGCACATTACAGGTTTTATCTCATATTTGATTGTTGTCTATTTATGTATTAGAAGTTAACTAAATTGCCAAGCCAGATATATAATAGTAGAAATTAGTTAATCGTAATCAACATCCTGGTTGGCAAATTTGTACGGATGTGTTCCTAACATTGAACCTATATATGGGCTCAAACACTTCTTATAGACGCAAATCTTGAAGCAAATACAAAAAACAAACATTAAATGCTTAATTATGAATACGCCCAATTTCTCATTATATTATTAAATGATTAATTTTAAATTATCTATATTAATAAGAATGTATCATCGTTTTAAGAAACCATTTTTATATACAGTCTAGTATATGATTATCAATAATTAATTCTCAACTTTTATTGGTTTACTTGACTATTGTAGTAATAACAATTAAAATTCATGTTATTAAATTTACAGTTAAGCAGGAATTAATTTCCCATTTATATACGTATCTTGTAGTTGCTGATACCAGAAATTATTTCACTAGCCGTTTACCTATTGTGTTAAAAGTTAAAAGAAGCTTTGTTCATTGATAGCTACGTGCGTTAGCTGTTCAGTTTTATCTTGATATATTAGAAAAAGATATCATCATCTTACAGGACTATTATATTTTTGTAGGTGCGATATAGTAATATTTATCAATTATACTGTTTTGTTGTGAATTTTGTTTATGATAAACACCTCAATATCCGAAAAAACTTACGATTTGTTTGTTTTGTCATTTAGCTATAATCGGAAATTTGCACAAGCATCCTGAGAGACTATTTTCTTTAACCACAACTTATTACTCCTTTGTTAATTAAAATGGTGTCTACAAATATTCTTCTAATTACCTATAAAAGAGTACCCAATATATTAAATTCACCCTGTACAATCATAATCGCTTTGTAGAAATATATTTTCGATGTTTGTATAATATATTTCTTTATTTAGTTTTTCTCATTACTGAAAGTCTACTTGGTGCATACTACTCATATTTTTACATCAGTTCAATGATTACGACAGACATTTTTACTACATTTTGAGTACATCCTTGGAGTATTACTATCCTTGCTGCGTGGACACAAATAACAGCGTGATTATTTCGTTTCTTTATTTGACTCGATTGTGGTACATCCTAAGATACTTAATATTGACTTTACAAATAAACTTATTAATCATATCTATAAGCTCCCTTGAGAAGTTCAACGACGAGGATTTTCTTTCCAAAACGTAAAGCGTCACCAAAGAGTACCCAAGTTTTTCCAGAAATTTTCAATGGCTCATTTTTCTTGGAAAGTTTGATACGCACTAAATTACGTGACTACTTATATCAGATATATTTAGAATTGGGAAAAATAGTGTTGTAGGTCACTTTTAACTTCTTCTGTTAACATTCTGGTCTATAGGGTCCATGCCACCTTTGGTAGAATTAAAAATTTGTATTATCTCAGGTTTTTTCATGCAGGTTCATGGTGCAATGAAGATACAGGAGCAATGCTAGTGTTTCTTCTAGGTTCAAAGGACACTAGTGTTTTATTACTCTAAAAGCCATAGATTTATGACATAACCAGTCGGTATCTATAAGAAAGGAATTCAGGTGGTATATATCTCTTATTTTACATATTGTGCTTACGTAAGCAAACTTCTTTTCTTTCAATTAAATGGACGAAAGCCAATTGTCATCGGCAATACTTGTATTGCTTCATACACATTTGTTCGAGATCTTGGATCCTTTCCCGTATACATAAATGCGTTAAAAATATAATGTGTTTTTGCATGGTTCATATTATTTTTAATCCGTGCTTGACTGGCTTGCATTTGATGTAAATGAACGGGCATTTCTTATACCTTCAGAGCAACTGTAGTCATTTGTCCAGTTTTTTACAAATATGTTAAACGATTTTGGCGAGTTGAAGTAAATTAGTTTCTTTGCGTTCTTCCTGGGTGTCTTCGACATCGAATTGTAGCGATACAAGTATGAAAAAGAATGTATTGGGATTCATTAATGTTCTACGTTTTGAGTTGGTTAATCAAAAGCCGCAAGTATCCTCTATTCCAGATTTGAAAATGCCCGCTAGCAACATCAGTACAATAAACGCTTTGGTTTAGCCTTTATGAATGTGATTGGTGTATGTTTCATTAGATGTATGGTTTCCTGTGTACTTAGTAATCTTTTCGTTCATGTGGTACATTGCTCGCATGGGATTTGTAAGATATGGCATGTGTATAATTATGTTATACACTTCTATTCGTGACCGTGATGCCGATTGCTTAGATCACTTATATCGATTTCTTCCATAAAATGCATTTGATATTCTCCATATTTTTGTCCCGTCATTATAAGAGTCACTGTCAACTTCCTCTATGATTACTGAATCATGTTCATTAACTTCTATTTCATAGTTGCTCAAATCCGATACCGTCTCTAGCAAATATTCCTCATATTTAGTTACTTCCGATTCACAGTCATTTAGTAGATTTCCTAGTTGTTCGCCTAATAAAAATTTGTCCATCGTGACCGGAAAAAACAATAACAGATTAATAGTAATCATACCATCTGACAGTAGTAATTGTTCAAGATATACTTATGCAGCTATACTAATGGAACACTTAAGTCTCTTAGTTTCTTATAGCTCACTAACAGAAAGCAGAAGTTCGGCGCACCTACCCACACTACTAGAGCTTGGTTGGGTCTGAAATTACACCAAAACTCAACCGCATCGCACAAGCATTGCTAAAAATACACATAAAAGTTATGCAGTGAGAGATCCTACCCGGTGCAAAAAATCTAGACATTTTGATCACTAATAACAAATGATTAAGGATTAGAAATTTAGATTATCTCAAAATAAATTTAGAAATTGAAAAGAGTGTCATCTGTTGGTAAATTTCCTAGCAGCTATTACACTAGTTTTCAACAAATCATTCACAATGTCAAATTCTTAAGTTACCTGAAATTATTTATTTGCGAGAGTATATTTATAGACGTTTTTTAAGTGTTTTCTTTTTAAAATTGTAATAGATACAATTGTTGAAGTTAAATACCATCTAGTTTCTTTTTAAGACTGGTAACAGTTGTAATACAGTGAATTCGAACTAATTTAGTAACTAGCCGCTTGGACATAATTGTCGTATACATATTTTAAATGAACAGATAAAATAGTGCATTAAATACAATTAATAAATTATCATTCTAATTTTGCTTTTTACTTTTAGATGACGAATTTAGTTGTTTTACATCATGTGCTCAAAGCTGTAATGCACTGTGAAATATGAAATTCTGCAATTGTGATAACACGTATACCAACTGAAGAGGAGATAAATGCTCTCATAGCCCTAAGTGGATTGCAACAAGAAGAAGATTTGGAAAACGGAAAAGAAAATATAGCAGGAAATATCTGTGATAATGAGCCGTCGTTATGGGAACAGAAACGATCAACAAGTACAAGCCATAAATGTACGAAGGCATTTCAATTTTATTATTAAATGAGAAATTAAATTTCAAATATTATTTAAACATAAACTACACTCTAAAAATGAACTCCGTAAATAAATAAGTAACAACTTATAACAAGAGAGTTATAATTTAGGTCAAGATGGACACAAGAACTGTCAACAAAAATGTTATATTTAGAAAAGTTGTACGCAAAGCTTTGCGATGTTCAAACAGGAGAAGGAAGAAAAGTTCAACCTCCTTATTATGCGTAGTTGATAAGTGATTAAAACCTATTAACGCTTACTGATGCATTTTTGCAACATGTTACATTTTCGAACATTTTTCCATTTTGCATTAAAAAAATGAACAATATTCTACTGCTATCTATTAATTTATAAGGGTTATACTCTAAGCTACTATGATATCACAAATTTCACGCCCAACAAGGTTATATTATTGTATAGTGCTGCTGCTTTAAATCGGAAGTGTATTTTTCTCTAATAATTATTTAACAGTTTTTTGTGCTTCACATGTTACAGTTTCTACTATATCCATAATTAAAGTATGCAACTTGATTTATTAAAAGTAAAAGATAGTATCAAGTAGAATTAACGCAACTTCACGTAGTTCATGCTTGTATCTCGTTATAAAGTTAGGTTAACTTTATATGTTGCATTACTAGAACAGCAAGCAACCCTATTTCATTATAAAGCTGCTTACTGTAATATATGGTTCTGTTTGACTTCCAAATGGTTAATTTTATTGAATAAATTGATTAGTTGTATCAATAAAAATATACCTACTTACTTCCTTATTGCATGGTGGCGTATTAGTTATTGCTAGAGAGGAAATAAACATAACATCAATTTCGCTCGCTAGCAGTATTAATAAAGATAAAACATTTGAAAGTGTAGGTACTAAATTAGTTTTAAATAATGTAATCATTATCATATTGTGTATATGCAGGGCACCAGAAAGCGACGTAACTATGATCCTAGAAAATTTAGAGCAATGTCTAGAGATAATTACGAATGAATTCCCATTTCACATAATTATAATCTGTGGAGATTTTAACATTGATAATTTGTCAAACAACAAAGACAGAACATCACTAGTTGATTTACTAAATGCTTTTAATATATATATATATATATATATGTATTCTATATTTAAGGAACCCACCAGGATTTTCACAACATCGGCTAGTGCAATAGATTATATGTATATGTACAAATTTTAATAGTGACCTAATTATAGTAATGTTATATATAATGGATTCTCTGATCACGCTGCTCAGCTGATTGAATTCACCACCGCTTTTGCAGAAAATAATATAACTGTGACAAAGATTAAGAGTAGGTCTTACTCATTGAAGACTTCAATACATTTTTGGATTACATTAGCTTGGAAGACTGGAATACCCTTGTTATAGATCATATTGATATCGGTGCTAAGTTTTCTTCATTTGTTAATACTTTTCAGCACTACTTTAATATAAGTTTCAAGTATAAGGCAATAACGCTTTCTGGTAAGGTTAGCAATAAATGGATTACATAGTGTGTTAGAACATCTGCATTGAAATTGAAAATCTTGACGAAATCCCATCAGGATAGTATACTTGGCGGTAACTATCTCAAAAAATACAAAACAATATTTAGACGGACGTGTACACTATCAAAAAAATTACATAATAGAGATAAAATTTTAAATTTCACCAACAAAACCAAACAGTATGGAACATTATAAATTCATCATTAGGAAAAACTAATACTAGCTCAAGATGTAATAGTGTAATTGTAAATAGCGTAGAAACAAGTAATAAAAAAATTATTTCTGATGCTTTCAACAAATATTTTGTTGAAGTTGCAAAAACCTCTGTGAGCAGTAGTACAGTTAACGTCAATATACATCTAAATGGAAATAATAACAAAACCGTAGTTCTAAATCCTGTGGATGAGTCTGATATTTTTACAATAATTAAAAGTTTAAAAAGGTCAAAGTCATGTGGTCCTGATAACATTCCTGTATCAGTTATAAAACAATGTACTTATTTAATTGCTAAGCCTCTGTGCTGCTTAGTATACCTATGCCTAGAGGCTGTATATTTTCCCAATATATTAAAAATTTCTAAAGTTGTATGCTTATTAAAGAAAGGTGATCCAAAAATAATGAGCAATTATCGTCCTATTTCATTACTATCTATCTTTTCAAACATTTTAGAAAAGTTATTGCAAACCAAATAAATAAACTTTTAGAAGACAGCGCCATTTTGTCTTCTTGCCAACATGGTCTTCGTAACGGTAAATCTACTACAACTGCTCTTGCCTCAATATTAAACATTATATATAGCAAAACGCTTTAGTTTCATTTTTAGATTTGACGAAAGCATTTGACTGTGAGATCATGATTTACTGCTAAAGAAAATGGAAAAATATGGTTTACGAGGTAAATATAACAGCTTATTAAGAAATTATTTAATACATAGGAGCCAATACGTAACATTCTTAGGAGAAACATCAAATGAACTTGTTATTGAGATGGGGATTTCGCAAGGCAGCACGCTTGGTCCCTTACTTTTTAGTTTATACTGCAATGATATTGGTGAGAATATAAATACATTTTACTGTGCCTTCGCAGATGACATTACATTAATTTCACATCACAAAGGATTTAATGTTGCAATATCACAAATGAGAAGAACTTTAAAATCCATGTCCAACTATTTCCTCTGTAATAAATTAACTTTAAACCGTGACAAGACCTATATCATACAATTCTACAAACAAGGTTGTAAGTACCTATGTAGTCCACTATTTAGATTAAACGCTAAATCTTTACATCTAGCCACAAGCTATAAATTACTCGGATTGCATATTGATATGACGCTAAATTGGAATAATCATATAAATTACGTTTACCAAATAACCGCCAAACACTGTTTGCATTAAAGCGCAGGTAAAAAAGCAGCAAGAACATATTGTCATTCCAATCTTGAGTCTATTTTAGTATATGCTATTATTTTTTGCGGAAATGCAACTAACTGCAGCAGAGCTTTCAGATTACAAAAAAGAGGTATTTGTTGTATATTTTACTTAAAGTATCACGAAACATTTACTAAGGAGGAAATTTTAACACTGCCCTGCATCTTTATATTTAAAGCATTAAAGTTTGTTAGAAACAGTTTGAGCTCGTTTAGTCCATTAAATAGTACTCACGATTATAATCGAAGATATGGAACAAATTTAAGTTACAATCTCCATAGAACAAAACTTTGTGCATCCAATACATATTATGCTCAAGCTATTCTTTACAATAAACTACCTTACAATATTAAAAGCGTTAGTTCATATAGAACGTACATAATCGAACTAAAAAATTACCTAACCACTAATGCTTTTTACTCAGTTGACAAATACATGACTAAAAATTCCTAATAGATTGTATTTTAATATATAAATCAGTATTTGTTAACCTTATTCATACATGTTAAAAGCTATTTATAATCTTATAATCTATAAGATGTATATCTGGTGTAAATTCTGTTTTATTTATTGTACATTATGTATACTTCTGACGAGGCCCCTATGCAGATCTTGTGATTCAAAGGGACTAATAGGACAGAAAAGAAATTATATGTTTCAAGAAGTTATAAAATTTTGTCGCTTCTTGAAGAATCTCAATGCTTTAAAGCAACAAACACAATAGATTTATATTTGACTCCACCTGGATCTAGTACACTAACGGATGAAGATAGCGGCGATGAAGATTTATCTAAAGTTGTGCTATATACCAATGAAGAAGAGAACATAATCTTTATTGATGAAGAGGTGATTTAACAGATGGCTAGTAATGCAGCAGGTAATGTTGTTTCAAATGAATCACCAAAAATGACAAAATAAAATCTAAAACTAGTTAAATACAAAAAACAATCTATTAAAACCAAAACTCTCAGAATATGGAATGGTATTGATTTAGCTGAAGAAAATAGCATTAAAAGAACGTTTGAAATTCGAAAATAAATTTACACATGAACTATCAGTCGTCATTTTGTTCACAACCCTTAACGCCTTTAAACATTTTTAGTTTCTCTTTTGACGAAGAATTGCTTGTTCAGAGAATAAAAGAAGCTCTGCGATATACTCACAAAAGCAATTTTAAAATTGAATTTGGTACAAATGAATTAAAAACATTTATTGGTGTGCTTCTGCAATCCAAGAAAAGGAATGTACTGGGAGGAAGCAGAAGAT
The DNA here is from genome assembly GCA_024586415.1 of Phrixothrix hirtus. Taxonomy (NCBI): domain Eukaryota; kingdom Metazoa; phylum Arthropoda; class Insecta; order Coleoptera; family Phengodidae; genus Phrixothrix; species Phrixothrix hirtus. The sequence continues at coordinate 3,741 of JAHWXV010559006.1, read as the reverse complement.
GTAAAAAACCCTCTAATTACTAAAATTATTAGGCCGCGTAGATTTGACACAATAATACGATTTTTGCACATCAATAATAATGATAATCTGGACAAAAGTGATAAACTATCCAAAATTCGATCATATTTTTGTAAGTTGTAGGAATAATTTTTGAATGTTCCCCAGATATACATCTTTTAGAATCTAGTGTGCATGAAGCCATGATACCTTATTATAAGCGACATATTCGTGGTAGGCCAATAAGATATGGCTACAAGGCATTGTGTCGGAATTTGACAAATGGTTATGTAATAGACTTTGATATCTATCAAGGTTCTTCTAGTATAGCCAACCAATATAAAAATGAGTTTAGTCTTGGAGGTAGTATTCTTCTACAGTTTTCAGATAATCTGCTACCTTACATAAAGTCTGATTTCTATGCCGCTTGCTTTTATGCTGATAATTATTTTAAATATCTGAGACTAATTGATGAACTTACAAATCTAAACATTGGTTATGTTGGCACAATCAGAGCTGATAGAGTCGAAAAGTGTCCATTCCCAAATTTCAAAAATCAACTAGAGGGGCTATATGGCTAAATACGATAACAAGAATGGTATTTTACTATGTAGATGAAATGATAATTCTATGGTGACATTAGCGTCTAACTGTATTACCGCAGAACCAGTAGGAAAGGCTAGAAGGTATTCAATGGCCGAAGGCGAGTATGTTAGTGTGCCACAAGCTTTGTTAATAGAAAGTTATAATGAACAAATAGGTGGAACGGATAGAATGGACCAAAAAGTTAGTTACTATAAAACCAGCATTATATCAAAGAAATGGTACTAGCCTTTATTTACATGGGAACTAGATGTTTCCATTGTTAATTCCTGGATAATATACAAGCAAATGTGGAAATTCGTCTCCAATATTCCGGAATACGACTAGTTAGAGTTTAGAAAAAACATAGCAAGAAATCTACTTTGTTCATACGGAATTCCTCATTCAAGACCAGAGCCAGTTACGAAGCATAGTAGACGATTGGAATTGGATAGGAGGTTCGATAACGTAAGTCATTTAATCACAAATAAAGAAAAAAGAACAAGGTGTTATGTGTGACACTCACAAATAATGAAAACTTGTGTAAAATCCGAAGTTACCCTTCATGAGAAATGTTTCGTTCATTATTACACGCAAACAGCAGTTAAATTAGTTACAGCTCGGCAGTTATAACCTGAGAAAAGCGAGTCGATGGCGTCGGTTTGATACGTGATAATTCGTGCTTATTTACACATATTGAGTTTTAAAGTACGTTCAAAGTAGAAAGCGTGTTTTCGTTTTTGCATTGCTTACTCTAATATAGATTGTTTTATAAACATACTCACGTTTTATGAATAACTAACAATCAGATATTTATGGAATAATTAAACTGTTGAAAGCCGTATAGCATAAATGTTAACTTTAAAATTAAATTATAAAAATTGTATATCGCTGCGCAATTTAAAAGTAGTCATTGGAAGTATCATCAAAATCAATATCACTACCATTAGAATCACTCTTATTTTATTTTAGTATTATTTTACACTCTTCTCACTCATTTTATACGACACTTGGTATTCTTCTGCAGCTCGTTAACCCTGTACAGATTGTCAGCGTACTGATTACAATTTCAGTGAATGTTTAATTCGGATTATACAAAGTCGTTCCCACTCTAAATGCCTTACACAACGCAGTGCATAACTTTTTCTCATGTTAAAACGGCCGAGCTGTGCGTAAATTTTATTAAATACTTTTAATAAGATTTAATCATTATGTTTTTGCATTTGTATATTCATTTCCTTTTATTATCTGTATGTCAAATTACTTTTAAATTTTATTCAATTTAGATGATGCAAATAAAAGAAAACATTTTCTACATTCTTTTTAATTGCTTGTTATTATTTTATTTATATCCATACCGATAATTTTCATTTAGTTATCAAATGAAGGTGGTACTATATGCTCAATGTTGCGTTTTAGCAACACTAGAAGGACTCCTATTGCTTACTGTTGCGTTTTTACAACATGGATTATTTCCATTACGTGGATATATCTTTGAAAAAACAGTGGTGGACTGTTCACCGACAATTCACCCTAGAAATATAAAGCAATTTAATTTAAATAATAGTTCTGAGCACTAATGGGTTAAAAACAAAATTAAATCAGTATATTTAACTGATTTTTATATTACAAATGAACGTCCTAGAACAAGAACATCTGTCAATTTACATATCAGCAATGATGATATGTGTGCGGCTACAACTTCGTTTACAACACCATTGTAATGAATATGTTTTTGTTGGTCTTTAGATTTGTAATCATTTATTACTCATTACATATTTAACTTCTTAAAGTACAATCGATGTCGATTGCTTACATCTACATCTCTTATCCTTCATTTTTATTCTTATTCTAATTTAGGTTAGATGTCGATGGCTTTCATATTTCTAAGTCAACAAACAACTTATTGCGTTATTAGTTGCTAAGTTTCATTGTGTTTTTATATTATATATACAGCATTTGTATATACAGCCTGTTTAATTATTAGCCTCAACTTTATATTCCATCACACCACTAATTGAGCGGTTTTAAGATGTCAAAAAAAGTGCTAAACCATTAGATTATAAAAGAGAAAAATGCGAGTTTATGCAGCAAATCAAACAGGGTTGAATCAATACCTGGGTACATTCTCAGATATTCTTAAAGAGCAATCACAACAAAAAGCACAATTATTTAAGAAGATTTGTGCCGCTACAAAGAAGCGTAAACATCATGAAAATAGTGATAGTGAATAATATTATTGTTATGTACCAGGTGGCTCATCTCGGACAATCCAAATATGGATATGCGGTTTCCGCCAACTTTTTCAGTAGTAATGGGGCCAGCATTGACTTCAGCTTTATTTTTTTTATTTTTCTCAGCTCATCCTCATTACGATTAGCTTCGAAACTTAAAGACAACATACCCCATGTACCACATCGAAAGAATGTTGATAAAAATGCTAACAAGTTGTGCAAAAAGATCGGCAATTAATTACACTAAATGAAGTATTTAAAACTTAGGAATGGAATGTCACAATGCACATTAAGTGTAGACCATCTAGGCAGAAATGAAAAGGAAAAACAAAATGCAAATGTTGACATCTGAAAACTTTTGTAAAATATCTAAACCCTATCAAGTTTTTTTGAATGATTTCTTGATATTTTGGGTGAATTAACTGTAGCTCCTAGAGCATTAACTCATCAGCTTAGTCTTTTAACGGCAATTTCAAAAACATTTATTCAAAGGGTGCTAAAAATCCATAAGTTGATTGGTACGGCATAACTAGGTTTTATTATTTGTTCTTACGTTCCATCTCTGATTGGGCGATTTTCAGGAAATGTGCATTATAACATTTTCAGGTTATTGAGCACTTCATTCGATAAACACTTTAAAACGGTGCGTTCAATTGCCGATTTGTTCGCATGAATAACTTTTATTTGATGTGGCACCTGAGATATGTTGCGATTAAGCTTTTCAGGTTGATAGGCCTAGGAATGTGCTGAACAAAGTAGAAAAAAATTAAATCTCGAACACCAAGATGGCCCCATTACTACCGAAAATGATGGCGAAGCTGCATTTCCATACCTTATTCCATTTTCAAGCTATTAGGAGTGGGCCGTCTGAGGGGGATCACCTATATAAATTTTTATAAAAATATTTATTCATTAAAATAATGCTACA
>JAHWXV010558995.1:0-13763 GCA_024586415.1 Phrixothrix hirtus | reverse complement strand
AACTTGTGCATAAAGAGATAACAATAAGATAATAAAAAATAGTTGTTGTAATTTCTAAGCCAAATAAAATATTAATGAACGAAAGGTAAAATCCCAATTTGGAAACTAACCCCATTTTGAAAAATACTAAAATTGTAGCTGATTTCAGGCATTTGTCGGGAGATACTTGAGAGCAACTTCCATACACAGTAACATTTGCTCAATTTACAATTTGATAAGTCAGTCGAAAATATGAACTTAGGTAGACATTAACCGTGCAAGCTAAAGTTTGCAAAAATAATTCCTATAATTATAATAAAAGAGAATCGTAGAAACTTGATTGTTCTATGAGCTTATCAATTCAGATTAAATAAGGTACGCCATGTAGACAATCGTAGAAACAATTAATGAGCTAACATAGACTTTTTCGAGCTCTAAACCCTTAATTCACAAATTAACAGTCGTAGTATATGCGACAATTTAATTTAGATAGTAATAAAGTTTGACTTACGAAATTGGAAGCAACTAAAGAAAAGAAAAAGAAGCGATTTTACGAGTTGTCTCACGGCATCTCGAACGATAAAAAAAATATTAGTCATAACGAAACATTCCAACCGAGGTTTGCTTCAGCAGCAAGTAATTCTTAAGAGATCATCAACATCAATTCGGTAATTAAGAATTTAGGTAATGATAAGGTAATGTTTTAAGAGAACAAAGGAAATTTTAAGGTAAAGAATTGCATGTTGTCGCAAGCAAGCCCCAACGGAGACTGTCCTTGTACTCTCTCGCTTCTCTATTCACCCCGCTAGCCATGCTATCGGTAACAATCAGTTTGATTTTAATACTCAATACACTTTATATGAATTAAAGGAATGAAAACTAAATTATGACGTTATTACCTAAAAAGAAATAATAATGGTTTTAGAAATATTAATACAGCGTTGCCACTGTTAAATTAAAGTTAAACTTATAAAGGAAAATTTTTTAAAAGAGAAATTAATAAATTTTTAATTTTGTCCTTTCATATAATTCAACTAGATGTAACACACATAGTGTTACAATATTTATAAAAATTCCGCATATAGGACCTCACAAGAGCAAAATTACACCCGTATCACTTGCAGCCAGTTCAGAATCTTTTACCCCCTGATAACAATTCCAGATTGCAATTTTGCAGAAATATGCACATTTTAATGTTGCAACCAAATTTTACTCACGTTTTAATGACAACCGGCAAGGTAACTTTTACGAGTACAGGTGTGTGTAATTTTCTTAATAAACATTTATGGGCTGTGAAAATCCTTTATACTGTTCAAGAATGCCGATTTCAACATAAATTTAAAGTAAATGTATGGGTCGCAATTATGGGTGATCGGTTACTTGACCTAGTAAGATTGAATAGAATTTAACTGCTGAAAGGTATTTGGACTTCTTAACAAATAATCTGTGGTAATTACTAGAAGACACTTCAATAATCACTCAACAGAGAATGTTGTATCAGTACAATGGAGCCCCTGCCCACCAAAGTGTAATAATCAGGGAGTTTTTAAATCAACAATTCCCTGGAAAGTGAATAGGTAGAGGAAACAATGCTCGTCCTTCATGGCCGCCTCGTTCACTCGATCTTAGTCCCTTGGATATTTTCTTCTGGGGAACAATAAAACCAATAGTTTGTAGAGTTCTAATAAAGCAATGAGGTACAACTGTGGCAAAGAATAGAAGAAATTGCTAACGAAACACGTATCACACCTGGAAATTTCGAACGTGTTAGCACATCATTTCAAAGGCAAATAAAATTATGTATTGAAAACGAGGGAGGCCATTTCGAAAATTTGTTATAATCCTTTTTTTATAAGGTTTGTTTGTTTCTTATTTTGTCGTTAATTGTTAATATTTAGTTTTAAAAATAACTTAGGAATTGAGCAACTTCAAGTTTAAGGAAGAACATAATATGTATTTACACATTCCTAGCAAATAAATTGCTGATTTGAATTATTTTTATTAGTATTGGGCAGTTTCAAACCATATCTTGAAGTTTACGACAAACATGATGTTGTGATGAGTAGCAAAATTACTTAAAATCGCTGTCGAAATTTTACTAAATTTTAAATACGTCGCAGGCAATGTGTAAGATGTAACAAAATATCTCGAAACTGTACGTTTTAGAGAAGAAATACAAGAATACTTATTTTGAGTAAATGGATGGGGAAATCCAAAAATGCTGAAAATATTTTAATTTTTCGGTGGCGTAACATAAATTTGGCGAAAATGGTATTACTCTCATCCCGTAACTCCCCCACTGGTTGATGTAAAAATCAATTGTAAGTATAAAATCATCAAGGGTATGAAACTAAAGCGCCACACAATATTTTATGCCTTTATAATAGATGGTATCTACGTAATTAAAGAAACCCTTATTTTTTCCAAAACTTTGAGACCCCGCACTTCGTAAACGGAGCTCTTAAAGTATTAAGATGTATTACAAACTAGCCTTTATTCTCATTAAAGAGTTTGTGTAGCCTATCAATTCAGGGTCACACTATATATATTGTGCTAGGACTACAAACGAAAGTATAAAGCACCGAAATGAGGTGTCACCTTATATTTCGGAATTTAAGGTTTAAATTATAACAATCGGGGTTGCAAATACAGAAAATAAAGGTATCAAGTAATAATATAATAATTAAGTCTTATTTTTTCCAAAACTTTGAGACCTCACACTTCGTAAACGAAGCTCTTAAAGTATTAAGATGTATTACAAAACTAGCCTTTATTCTCATCAAGGAGTTTGTGTAGCCTATCAATTCAGAGTCGCACTATATATTGTGCTAGGACTACAAACGAAGGTATAAAGCACCGAAATGAGATGTCACCTTATATTTAGAAATTTAAGGTTTAAATTATAACAATCTGGGTTGCAAATACAGAAAATAAGGGTATCAAATAATAATATAATAATTATATTATAGCATTATAATATGGTAAAGTAATATGAAACAGATTAAATTAATTTAAATTAATAAATGCAATGTCAAACAATTGTAGATGTGAAAATATACAGTCAAGATCGAGAAGTGAATGCTCAATAGCAAATGGGATTCGCTTGAATGGCAACAACTACACAAAAGCATTAGAAGGCGCGTCGTTCTTATAACAGCTGTATTTGAGGTGCCGCGTGTGATATCTGTAATAAAAAATGATTGCAATACAATGAACTTCTCATTCTGACTATACATAACTTAAAAATTATATGAAATGGTTAACGATTATGCTGTGAATAACGTAATAATTTCATCATATATGTGTGTTTAAGTAGGAAAGGCTAGTATCAAAAATAGCTCATGATAATAAAAGAACGAGTTATAACAATAAAAAATAAACCGTTTAGAATGTTTACGAATTTTAAATGAGCATTAAACTTATGTTGCTTACAAAACTATGGACATGGCTTTTGGCGTAATTCAACGAGTTAAATGTTCAATTTTGTATGTAGTAAGTTCAAAGAAATGTAATTTGTTTCATTGATATTGAGATAAGTTGGTATTTACACGAAATAGACACATGAAGCTACTTGTTGCTTCCTCTACAACAGTTAGTTGAAATTGGAATGTGTCTAGCCACGTTAATTTTTATACACGTTTTCCGGAATTTCTCAAAAATTCTATATTTCTGATGTTTCCAAAATAGTATTCTATTTTATGTGATTTTGTTGATAATAGACCTGCTTAGGTCTCCAAAATACTGTGTTATAGTATGTCTGTTTTAAAATCTCCCTGCATACTACTTCGAAGCTATAACCTACGCAGTGCAATTTTATAAAATTCTAAATCAAAACTCTATGAATGGTCTCTGTACCTATTTTCGATCGTACATTAGTACAGGGTGCAGTGTACTATCTCATCTAGTTTTTGATAAATGGCTATCCAGAAGAAACATAGATAGAATAGACACGTTAGGCAACCTTAGGAAAATATAATACAAATTAAGATACTCGTAAATACATCGTATTGGATAAAAATGAAAAAATATTAATAAATAATAAAAATTTTATAAATAATACAACATAACCTATCTGATATGAAATTAAAATTAAATATAAGGTGGTATAAACGTAAACGTATGGATAAAAAATTATGATTAAACTTCCATTCAGGTTATATTGAAATGTGAAGGATCAGAATCAACATTAATTGAATGAATATGTAATAAAGTCGCTTAAGAATAGTTTAAACATTAATGACGTTAAATATTTAGGTTGAATGACAATTTTGTGCGTTTTTTTTTAAATCTACAATGGCACAAATAAAATTAATAGCTTTGGAATCATCGTATATACTATTCGAAGGAGGATTTTTCAATTGTCTTAATTTTGTTAATTTTTAACTTTCTAAAGTGTATTGTGAAGTTCACAAAAATGAACATTCTCAAAATCTTCTTCTCTTTGCGTTTTATTGAGACTCAAAGGTCACCAAAGATGCTTTCGTACTTTGGTTTCCACTATTTAAAAACGGAGATTTCGGCATCGAGGATGATATACATGTCGATCGACCGTTTGAGTTTAATGAAAAGCGATTGAACCAGCTTATTCACAAAAATTCACGTCAAACAGCAAAAAAATTATTCAAAGAAATAGGCTGTGCTTAAAACACCATTTACTTGCACCTCCAATTGATGGGTAACGTTCAAAAGCCGACCCAGGGGAACCACATATTTCGAATGAAAACAACAAACCAGGACATGAGACTCTTAATTTCAGGGTCGTGAATTCGAACCCTGCGTTGGACTCCATTTTATAACTCGAGTTCGTTGATGTTAATTGGCTGCGTCTAGCTCCTGCTAGCTCAATCTCAGGAGTCGCCAAGTAACAAATAAATTGTAAAAAGGTACTTTATTAGACCCCAGTGATAATGTAATTAAAGAGGGAAAGCTTACTTGAGATTCAACAATTCTAACAGAATCACTCGTATGCACAATAAATAAGTAACAAAAAATAGTCAACCATTTATAGTAACAAAAAAAATAACAACGGTATAGGTATGATGATGTGAAGCTGCATCCCATGTCATTATAAATATTTTAAATAATATAACCGAAATGAATGCAAATAATGACCGTAAGAAATTTTGCAAATAATTATCCTGGTTTACCAACGGCAGCAAAAGTCAAAAAACGTCATAGATATCGTCACAAATCAATCAACTATTTTTCATGAGATGAATTCAGTTTAAGTGGTCTAGATCGTTCGATAAATAAATACAAGTAAACTAATTAAATTTAGACGTCATTTTTGAGAAACGTTCAAAACTGATTGCTAATTGTGTACTGTTAACTAAATTGTAAAAGTTAAATTGGATTTATTTATATATAAAAAGTTAAAACATGAATGAAGCGAGAATTACAACAATTCTTCATGAATTATAATTTTCTTTTATCTTATCTAGATTGCAAAAAATCAATTTAATAAATGTAAATCTCAATTTTGAAAAATTTTAATTTCAAACGAAACATTTTAAGGTCCAAAAATAAATTGGCAGGCACCTACATGAAGTTAAATGGTACGTTCTAAAATATGGTTATCCATCGCTCCGGTTTACACCCCCATCATCGCTCAACTAATAGACATAAGCAGAGATTTATCTATCGCATCGTTACAGGCCATGAAAAATGTAGTGTGTACATCAATATGAAGAAAGGAAATGTATGGGCCGACACAGGCCGGCAAACGAAACCGCGTCAGAAAGCAGATTTTCATCCTGGGAAGACAATACTATGCGACTGATAGGTTTGAGAAGACATAATCTGGTATGAGCTACTTTCAAAGAATAGAACAATGAACGAGGAAGTCTACAGTGTATAAGCGAAGAGTCTTAATGCAGCAATCCAACAAAAAAGACCGGATCGTCGATATGGCACAGGCATGATAATACAAAACATTTCAAATACTTCTTTGAGAAATACTGCCACTTCCGCCGTATTTTCTATACCTTGAGCATTTTAATTTGTTCTGGTCGCTTTCCAGCAATTTGCGTGGTTACGTTGAATAATAATAATAATGAGTTAAAGATTTGTTTGCACAACCTTATCGAGTCTAAACAAGAATGTTTCTACCGCTGTGGCATAGAAACACTTGTTAAACCTTGAGAGAAAGATATAGACAGCAATGGAGAACATAAACTAATTTTATTGTTAATTTTTACTTAAAATAATAAAAATTAAAGTTTAGAGGAAATCCTACAAAATTATTGTATTATGTTCTATATAGAATTCATAATAGTATTTTTTTCGACAAACGTACGGTGGAATTGCGGATTCAGAACACACGCTGGAAGTGCAACTGCATAGTCTTCTGTATGACACCACTAAATGGGTTCGGATCAGGGAAAGAATGTCAGGAGAACATCAAAACCTATAACCGAAGTTGATTATATTTAATAAATGGTATTAGTGTTTGCAGTGATGCCCAATCACACTAATACATCTTTAGGCAGCCTCTCAAATTCTCATTGATATGTTGAAAGTTGGTTTATAACCACTAACGGTGTGTGAGTCACCAATGTGTTGCACTTCTCGCTGAAACTCTCCTAAAATTATCTCTGCTAAGCGCTTTCCACGCAAAAAGTTTTTACTTAGAAATTAAATTAAAGTTTTATGAATTGAAATAGAATGTACGAGATGGGTGTTCTAAGATCCCTCACTCCCACGCACGCAACAAATTCTTTACAAAAATGTACTGTGTGACTTTTTGTGTCATCATCAAGTATTATGGAGCTGGATATTAACTATAGCTGTTTCTCACCAACGGCATCATGCAATTTCGTATTATTAATGGGGGCATTTACATAATTATTCAACGGCCTTTCCGCATGTTTAGAACTTACAATGCTGCTGCATGGTTGATATGGAAAAATAACTGTAATAATTTTCATAATGACCCTCGCGTTGTAAATAACTTTACACATAAGGAAATTATTCAAGTAACGATTTTGAAATTATAATCACCTAATTACTTAATCAGCAAGTTCTCAATTACAATTTTGACTGAACTATCTCACGGCGGTGTTTAAAATAAGTTTTATATGATCGAGTAGCGACATAAAATGTGCTATTTTATTCGCTAGGGAACAAAGTAACTTTATTCTCTGTGGAATAAAGGTAATATTACAAAACAAAAATCGATAATGCGACAAATGTGTAAATATAATAATACTGGCGTGATCTAATAATTAGGTTATGGGGATGTCAAACAGGATTATTGTAATTATGAAATTAAATTTTAATTTGAGCTCATTGCGAATAATAAATTAGCAATCGCTTTATTTGCAAATATGGTAATATCTGGTGGAATTTCCAGAACCATCATAATCTCGACTTTCTTCGGTTGTCTTGATCATAACTTTTGATCTCGGAATTATAATGTTGTTTTACTCCCTAGATGTATAAGTATCTATTATATATGATAAGCTATGGGCACGTATTATTAATGAATAGTTTATATACGAAGTGGTGGAATTCAACCAAACTTCGAAAAACCTTCACTAAGGGAGTGATAACTTAAGATTCATGTTGAAATAATTCAGTAATCTCAGATGGTGGATCTCTCTGCAGCCAACGCGATAGTAAAATCAACTTTTTCTATGGATAGATTCGAGTAAAATAACCCCAACAAATGAATTGATGAATGGTGTCAGCCTGAATGTTCTTCTTGTTTAAAACTACACTTTAAGAAATGGAATTATATCCAAAAAAGAAATGCTCTGCACATAGTTGCCCTAATCAAAATCTCCAACCTTACAAAGTTAAGACCAAGGTATGGCAAGCGTCATCGCTAAGCACTAAAAACGTCTACATCAAATATTGACTTACTTGAATTTATTACAGGAAATCACCGCTTCTCTACAATGGTATAGACCTAAGCAATGCGATCCGCAAAAAACTGCTTTTATTTTAAACACTAAACAATGTCAACCACATATTTGATACATCAGAGTTGTAACTTCAAAGATATACAGAATGTATTATTTCGGATAGAGAATATTAGCACTGCCCGATTGTGTTGAGAAAATGAGCAAAAAATGTTATAATAGTATTCGCGCATATTTTTCTAAATAAAGGGCACTTAAAATTTCTTAAATTTGCAGCGCTGGTAAATTAAACACATTAAACATTCGTATAATTTCAAATAGAGTAAATTGAAGCTATTTCTACTCACAAGCTATTAGGTATGTAAAGACACGCAATGCAAAAGATGATCAAAATGAGCTTCTCCGACCTATTGGCACTATGTGGCTCGGCGAATAAATCCCATTTTCAAATTCTCAAGCATAACTTGGTTTCCTACGATGGTAACTGCATGCAACGATTTCAATCGTTTTTTTCTAAATATAGGTTTTTAGTGTTCGCCAGCAAAAGATCTAATCAATTTAAATCTGAACTTCTTGGATACTATGCAATCGGACCTCCGCCCCAAATGAGCTGGGGCCACTGTCCATTTGTAACCGCACATTCATATGGGTTGCTAAAGGCACTTCTAACAGTCCGAAAAATGGTTCGCAAGGAAATTAACATAGCTATTGCACTTAAGCGATTTGGAAAATTCCGTCATTCTATCAGTATGCTTCTAATAATTCCAGCCCAGAAATTGACTTAGTATCAAACTTAATGACTGATTTGATGAAGAGCATTGATGCATGCTATGAACACGAATAATTCCAGTTCTAGTAAATGTTGCTTCATCTGTCAACAAAATGCTTCTTATAAAATTTTGATTCTATTCTTATTAATGAAGCAACCACCTGAAAAATCGTATCCTTTGCTAATTACTTTCGAAAGTAACCCTTGAACTCTTTGGAACTGATACGAGAATTAACCATTTTCTTACAATACTCGATAAACTCTACTATGACTAACCTGCGGCAGTAGTACTTGACGAGCACGACCTTTATCCACCCCATGAACAGGTGATACTCTTCTTTTTTTTCGTAATCATCGGTCTCGTCGCTGGATGGTTGGCATTATAGTTCTGTTCGGCTACCTTTCTGCATATAAATCATGACCTATATGAAAATTGCCACCACATTCTACTAATATTAGGCATACTTCCCCAAATAAAGCAATGGCCAAACAGAATTTTCCAATATCGCTTAAATAAGGAAGAAATAAAGTGTAACTAATTGTGATAGCGTCCTGATGAGGGCCTAGTTTCGCCTCAAGGTGATAAGCATCTTTAGAACGACTTGCCTACACAGTTGGCGGATAATTTAAAATATTGGTTACAACTCTGTCAATTTATTTTTCGGGTCACTGTATATATCCACATATTCAAAGAATACATACTCCATACTTACAACAAAAAGCAAAATTAAACAATTGAATAACACTAGAAAATCTTAACAAAATACGAAAGAAGATTGTGAATAATAACTTAAGAAACTTGCATAGATTAGCTTAAAGTAACGTTTCTAACATTCAAAGACACCCAACAAAATATAATGTAGGTGTAACAAATGCCTAGTGGCTGTCTGATTAAATATACAGTATTGCAATATCTTCTACAAACAGGTAAAGCCATTTTAAAGAAACTTGGTTGTAAAATAGGAGGAAAATATGATTTATTTATATTTTCTGGTGCCTGATCCACCCATAGGTGGTTACTTTTATTTAATGATGTTGGACCGTTATAAGTAAATTATAGAAAAATATACTACTCGTAATATTTCCACAACCAAAAGGTTAACAACAAATTCGTACTAGAGCTTCTTGCGTAATTTTTGATATTCTCCATCAGAAAGAATACACTGCTTTCTTTAACTCAGCAATGAAAATTAAACATCCAACGCGTAAAACATGAGCTCTGTGCTACAATGGTGATGAGCTTGACCCAAAATACATTCTGAAAGTAATGAAATATATTTTACCATTAGATGCTGTGAATTTTAAAATATTATTTTACACTGCTATAAATTACCCATTAAACCAATATAAATTTAAATGATGTTACTGTTATTCCAAAACAATTGTTAGAAAGATTCAAATAAAATATGCAGATCCATTATATAGGGTGTTTCCAAAGAAATATTATTCAACTAATTACATTGATTTATACAAAACAGTTAGCGTAATGCTTTTCATTATAGAGCATGCCCATAGTGGCTATTTACATATTGCCACGGGACAAACAGGATTTAAAGTCCTGAAGATAGTGATACGGACTTACACGAACTTTTCAAGTGGATTTACCTCGACTAGCTTAGCGGGAGGAGTGGATTCTCAATTAACTTAAGATTTTTTGCGTGGCAGTTGGTCAGAAAGGGTTCTATTGTATGAAATCGTTGAAAATATTGAAAGGTCGCCACCAGCTTTATTTGGAAGAACAGCTATCTTAGCCAAAAAGCTAGAAACCGTAAGACAGCACTTGAAAGCAATCGTCGCTGAATGCCAATTACGACAGAGATGTCGTGGTCGGTACCTGAGTCTAAACTGAATACATAGGTTGAAACTAAGTTGCTGATAGAGGTTTGCAACTATGCATTCCCAAGCGTTATACTTGTATTAATGTTAAACGGAAGGCAAGCCTGAGATCTCTGGTACAAAACCTTACAATTGGCCACCTAAATTATATGTATCTGAAAACTAAAATTAGAAACTATGCTAATGAATAAAAGACAAATAAATCATAACAGGTATAATGAATGAATTATCAAATTAGGTATTATATATAAAAATAAATGTCACAATCAAGAAATTAAAATAAGTATAAATCAATTTATAAAACAAATTTGCTGTTAGTTAAATTTTGGTAGGAACCCCCGTATTAAAAATTTATTATCTACTATTTCAAGTTGTACTAAAATTATTTAAACAACAAGGTAGATCACACATATGTACTTAAAGAATCAAAGCAACTGGCGAAATTATTATATATGGGTCACCCAGTTTATAATATGCGGTATTATCAAAGTACTTAATTCATTTTCAAAACTTATAAATTTTTAACTTAATCGCGCGCACACGGCAAAAATTAATTAATTCTTTGAAAGCAATTTTAAGTTTACATTTTTCAACTAAAGTAGCGAGCTCAAACTGATTTAGAATATTCGGTTTTCGTGAAATTAAACAATCATAAAATAACTTACTTCAAGAACGTCGAGATTACAGTTTACTTAAATACAATTTTTCGGAACCTTCATTGCAAATTTTTCTACCACCTGCCTTTGTCCCTTATAATGGAATTTACGAATTCAACAGGAATAGATGCCAACGTGGATTTATCGGTGCTCGAACATTTATCCCCTAACGGGAATATCAACTAATAGCTTCAAAATTAATTGACAACTGAAATTAATGCACGTACAACCACAAAAGAAACGGCGGTTAAAAATAATGACCAAAGAAGGTCTTTTTACTTTAAATTCTACAGAACATGAAATATCATGCCTACAACATTATACGGTCTTTGAATTAGTTATCCCCTTGTCTTCAGGTAATAGGATGCTACCAACAACGACGGAAACGGAAAAACTGTTTACTTACGTAAAACTATCCAATCACAAAGTAGCATTTTAAAATAACCAATCGTATGGGCCGCGTTGATGCGGTACTAAAAAAACAAGCGTCAGTGAATCTACATAGCAACCAACGCTGATGTCATGACTTGTACTAAGAATTACTGAATTGCATCATCTTCATAGATTTTATAAAAACCTAATTTACCTAACAATTTTAAAATTCCTATCCCATATTTGAAATTATTTCCAACAAAACTGAAGTAAATAATTAACATACGGTTTTATTATTTTAGAGGCAAACGACGGAATTAAAAATAAGACTACTCATTAATTTATTTTAAATTAAGATCAGTAAATGATGATGATGTACAAGGTTGCAAGTTACAAAGCATGAGAGGTCCATTCAAAAAGGTTGATAAATTTACCCAAACGTCTATTAATTGACTTTTATGTATTATACAACGTGACACAAACATAGGCGTTTGACAATGTAACAGTAAGCAACCCATGTTCATCACTTTATAGGTAAATATTAAAAAGGTTATGCGCACAAACATATCTGACCATAAGCTACAGAACTGTATTTGATAAATTACCAAAGATAGGTTAGATGTAATTCCCTTTCTGTAAATAATTAATTAATTTTTTTTACGTTTTGTTTGTGTACAACTATCTGTAATTTCAGTTGGCCATATTGTTTAATAAAATTTCTTAAATTTGAGTTTTAAAATTGCAACCGACTGACTTGTAATTTCATGCATTTTGATATTTTACTCCTTTCTACAGTTACGCGCCTGACTTATTATCGTATACATATTTATTTCTTCAATATGTATTAATTCTGGAAGGAGGGATTTTCCGTTTTATTAGGAATTTTTGGAAAAATGAAACACAATAACTTCTCTTATGCATTAATTATTTTAATTAGCAGTATTAGTTACCGTAAATTTGCTTGAGTAATCAAATTATAAATACATGATGTATAAATTAAGATCTGTCCAGTTTTGACTAAATCTATATCTTTGTAGTTATTTTATGCCGTTGTTTCGGATATATTTTTTGGTGTATTTATTTTAAGAATATGAATAAATACATTGGCGGTTAAAAATTTAAGGATAACTGCCTTTTTGGTAAGGGAAGCATACAGATTTAAGCATGATACGTGAGATAAGTATATATCTAGTATCCCAATTGTTTAATACTATTTAGATTTCTCGAGACATTTTACAGTGATGTTACTAAATTAATTAAGATGCCATCTCTTTAAATTTTAATTTTTCTAAAATATTTTAGAAATGCAATTGTTCAGTCGCTATGCAATTTGCGAATCTAAAATTACGAAAATTTCTATGATCTAACTTTTGGTGAAGATTTCCTATTAACCCAGGTTCGATTAAAAACTACATGAAATGAAGAGATATTATAAACATTGGAGGTTGATATGTACTTCTTTCTTTCCTGCTTCAAAAAATTCCATGAAGGTAGAGTTAATCTTCGTGCGCTGTGTCTTAACAATTTCAGGCATGTACACGTCTAAGCTGATAAATAACCCATGTCAATTGCAATAACATTTTAGTTGTTCACGGATAACCAAGTTCACGCAGGTATCTTATTGGTTTAACAGTGCCTGAATGCAATTATTGTAACTATTACACAGTAATGGTAATTATCTAAGTAGCTTAGTAGATAAGGTATGGGCGTTCTGGCGCAAAATCCCATGTTATTTTAAAGGGGCCTAAAAGTTTGCGATCAAAGTCATTTCCAGCCGGCGGAGTGGAGGAGTAGCGTCTAGCGCCAACTTCAAAGCAATTTAAGGACAACGTCCGACCAATCAGAAGTCGGCATTATATTAAAACGCGCCAACTTCTGGCCGATTCTATATGCCCCCTTAAGACGTTAGTCGAGCATCTTAAGACGCATTATTCCGACCGATTCAAGGTCAATGCCTCCTAAAGATGTTGTTAGGTTAACCTCAAGACGCTAGTCCAGCATCTTAAGACGTAAGGCGTACCACTTCGGTACTAATTTAAATTAGTATTAGAAGTTAAAATTAATATACAGATAAAGATTCAGGATATAGAATACGGTGCGGTAATTTAAAAAGAGCCGATAATAAATATTAGAAGCAGAAGGTAGGATAGATACGAAAAATCAAAAGGTATTGAACACGTGAATAGACTGCTAAGTACAACGGAACACCGGCGGCTTTTATCTATTATAGAAATTCAACCATAATTAAGCAGTATACCAAACTTCTGTTCAAGGCCAACACCAGGCAGA
>JAHWXV010558986.1:0-10281 GCA_024586415.1 Phrixothrix hirtus | reverse complement strand
ATTTTAACTTTACGATAAAATGAAATAAGTAGCACTTTCACTATATCTACGAAATTGATTTATGATCATCGTTTGTTCCATCATATTCCATAGTGCGACGCCTCCTCGATTATAGTAGCTGTGTTGGAAATTTAGATAATTAATGTTTGCTTGCGAATGGTCGTTGTGGGGAATTTTTATTCTTATACCCTCACACGAATACTTTTCTAAATTCAACTGAACTACATAATTTGAGAAATCAAAGTTTTTAAATTAGAATGCACCTTCGGGCCGATTTGCTCCCTGATATTTCTGGAAATAAACCAGTTTTGCTTTTAGTTTATCTTAATTCAGACAACTCGTATTCAAGTTTGTTCAGTTTTATTACTTAGTTATACGCGGCACCTATCTATTAACTTGTTCGTCAAATTAATTTGAGGTACTGCTATGGAAGTGCCATGATGTGATCGACATCTGATTAAAATTAAATTCTGGCACATGTTCATGATAGATTTCATATACAGGGTGTTTCAGATAATATGACATTCCTTTTTATGGATGAAAGCACGTCCTATAGACACCCCAATAAGCATAAAATTAAAAGTAATACAAATACTAAAAATTCCTTCTTTTTAATAATGACGAGTAGACTATGTACATACTTTCAAATATGCAAATATCATCGAGTAAGTGTTTCTTACTAAAAAACGTTTCCGTAGTAAAGCAGAATTATATGTGTTTATTTTATCTTTCGAGGCAGACGCATAAAAAGGAGACTGTAAAATGATAGATCTTTTTAAATGTCAGTGACCGATATGTTGGTAAACGAAATTATACCAATTTATGTTAGCTACTAACCAGTGTTTTAATAATAAACACTAACTTGCAAATAGTGCCTATCTATACCGTGTTTAACTGATTTATGCTTTTATGTTAATAAAACTGTGCACAGGTCTATAATAATGAAGTACTTAGAGAGGTATGATTCAATTAATATGGATTTAAAAACTCTAAAACGTAAAATTAGATTAAGAGAAATAAATCTGTAACCGAATTGACATACTTTAACATTTTTAATTATTTGTAGTTTCGAAGACAATTTCACAGAAATGATACTAAAGGAATTTGTAATAATGTAGCTGAAATTTTTAAAACACTCTAATTAGTCATTTAGGTATTTAATTATGTATCCAAAGAAAATGTTAGGGAAAATTGTTTTGAAAGTTTTAAAACGGAAGGTAATCAATTACATTAAGCCTGATCAATACGATTGTTAAAGGTATCAACTATTACAATATTCCTCTAGTATCACTTTTTTTTTAATTAAAACTGCGTACAAAACAAAGTTTAATTATTCTAAGTCGAATAGGGAAAATTATTGTGCCATTCCTCTGAATACTCTTACAAAACCGACTAGAAAAATATAAAACGTGTCAAAGTGTTTAAAGTATTTTTATTTTAAGTGTAGAATGATGTCACGCAATTTCAGAAATGAAAATCGACTTTTAGGTGTAAAATTAAAAAATGTCAATAAATAATTGTTTAAGCTGATTTCACATTTAAACACCACTCTATTTTTATTATAAATAATATAACGAAGAATATTCCTTCTAAAAATGGGACGAATTTTAAAAATTAATTCGGCAGAAGTGAAAAGCCATCAATTCTAAGGCTTCTCACCAAAAGATTTTTAACTTAACTAAATTTTTATTATTATCAGTTATTAATAAATAACTTTTTCAAAAGTGTAAAAAAAATTGTATATATTATTTCTAAATTCTTTCAATTGTATGAAACGGCAATCCCCTTATCCGGTTATTTGTTGCAGTAAACAAATCGTAATGTTTCTTCTACAGCTGTAAATGTGTGTTACTGTAAATTGATACCTTTAGGTAGGTCAGTTATAGTTTTATGAATGATTTAACAGTTTTAGTCTGAATGAAACCATAGGCGGCTCGTTGTACATAATTAGAAGAAAACGACTTTTTTGTATTCGCATTCCTTTTAATTTTACGCTTATTGGGGTGTATGTAAGGCCTACTTTCATTCCTTAAAGGGAATGCTATATTACCTAAACTACCATGTATATTTTGACGAAAACGAGAATGTGTCTTAATGGTACGTAAGCAATGAATTTTCCCTATCATTTACATGATGATCGTAAATATGTCGATTGTTATCGTTATCACTTTTAATTATATAAGCGATTAAGGCCAAATTATTACTTTTGCGAACGGAATTTGGATGCACGCTCTTTAGTTACGCTTGCAATTCCTAGAAATTTACATACAACTTTTTGACCTGTATGTTATAATCGATTTTATTCTAACAAGAAGCTGGGAGCATTGTTTAATATATCAAATTTCCGATAGCTTGATCCAAATCAGCAGCCAGAAAAGTTGGAGCATCACAGCCAATAGACACATCTAGGTAAATGTGATAGTTGTTCATATCAATTATATGATGTTGATTTTGAATTTGAACACGTATTTCATCAGATAATCCAAAAGTTCTAAATTCGCGCGGTTTAGTGTTAGTCTCGTCGAAAATGATATCATCAAAGACGCTAAATTGAAATCGCAAATTAAAATTATATTAGTTAAAGTACGTCAAATAGAAAGCAATCATGCAGCTTCAAGTGTAGTTGTAAGAATAGCGCCATGGCAAAAACCAGTTGATACCAACGAGCATAAAATTAACCAAGGTACAATGAAAATTTCAATAATCCGCGGAAACGATTAAGTTTAATTGTATTAAAATTAGTTCAGGTAAGAACCAATGCATTTTAGATCGTTACATTCTTTGCTGAAAACTGATAACTCCTTGGGAATTTCCATATGAAGTCACACTGTATACTCGAGTTAGTCTTGGGTTTTCAGTGATGCACCCATGTCCAATTACCACTGATTATTGATTATTTTAGGAACTAGTATGGAGGATTTTTCTAAAACAAGCAAGTTTTGTTGGAAAATTGTTTGTTTTCGCAATTGTTATTCAGCTATAAGGCGTCATGGAATCTACCTTGATAACACCTTAGTCAGGTTCAGTTCTTTCTTCAAGACACAAAAGTTAGATACTTTTAACTTGGATGCAATTAATTGAAGATTTACGCGACATAGAGGGGAGGATTCTGCAAAGAAAGCTAGGTAAAAAGATTGAAACAAGAACTTCACAAAATACTATAATAATTTATGTATGCCCATAACTCAATGGTTATGACATCATGCAATGGTCATTTTAGTAATGCTCCGTTCTTTCTTTAACAGTGCAATCAATTGAAACCCTGTCATTGCGTGAATCGCATGTATTTATTCCCAGATAGCTCTCTCTCTCTCTCTCTCTCTCTCTCTCTCTTTTTTTAAGCATATTATTATCTTACGACTTTATGTTTCGTGTAGTTTTGAAATAATCACCATGGATGGTTCAACAGTAAATATATACTCTATACAGTATAATTTGTTTTAGATTTAGAGTCATGTTTTTTGCCATGCCACCTGTAATTCTGGCAGTAACCCAAAATTTAGACATTCTTGTGGACATTTTCAAAAACAAATATCCTGCATACACCCTCTTCATAAATATCTACCATCACTTCAAAATTAAAAACAATTTTCTTTAAAAAGTTAAATTTATTATTTTATTTACAGATTGGAGATCGCGATAGATATATTTAGAAAATCACTTGCTGGGATTTTGAAATAATGTTCAGATAGGAAAATGGATAATAGTTCGTAGTTTTGGAATATACGCTTAAAGAAATAACCGAATGCCCAAAAAGCGACCAAGGATCATATAAGCATATTGAAAAATCATTCAAACCTTTGAAGCAAAAAATAGAGAGTCTCTAATAACACGAGAGAATGCGTTTCAATGAAGAATGAACGATCATTTAACGCACTTGGAAAACACAAACATCGGACTGACCAGTATTTTAAGTAGATGAGTGACCGAAGCAAGCAGCACAAAACAGGGTTTAAGGGTGAAGGTATCTCGTGATGGGTAGATCTATACAGTCTAAAAGAGTCAGCGTGCTCCGTGAAATAATGATACAACTACAATAAAGATATAATAACCTCAACATCAATAAGAACTGCAAAGTGATGAAAAATTTTACCTCCACTCTAAAAACTACCGTTAACAACCAGTTCAGGTCGTTGCAAACCTTTTGGTTAGTTTTTACGTAATAAAAAACAAAAAATTGAATTTTAGATGTTTCATAAATGTTTTATTATTTTCAATATAAAATTATTCCACCAAGTGCCTAGCATTGTTATAGTTAATACCATGAAGCACATCTTATTAGAAGCTTTAACAATTCTTGTGGAAACTAATATTTGTCATGTGAGAACTGTATGAAATTATTTATACTGCCAATGTGAAATGGGGGAAAACGATTGCTATCCTTAAGAAGAGACGATGAGAGTGGTAAACACTTGTACCAAAATAAACTTTCAGTATATCTTGGATGACAGTTCTTTACTGTTATGTAAACACAAGCGTTGCAGTGTACATAAGAAGAAAAGATTTTGATCTGTTATGAAAACGAGGTTATGAAGGTTATACAAACAATTACAAAAATATTTAAGAAGATGGATGGGAATGCAAATATCTTTTTAAATTCATTTGCTTCCTTGCAGTTTCTATGTAGAATTAGCGTCCAGAAAAATACTACAATGTAAAAGGTGTACAACTTTGCTTCCGCCGTTTTCCAATAGACCGCTTTATCGGTATGTGGTGGTGTAAATAAACAGATGTAGACGTCATACAATAAGTTTGGACATTTGTCAACATGACCCTATCGAAACAGTTGATTTGTGCCCGCATCGTAAAGTTATTCTGAAATAAAATGTCATTTTACGAGCCAAATTCTCACCATTTGCGGGAGGTTTTAATTTTCAGTTTCAATATGAAGAAATCTCCGGCATTGATGCTCTCAAATACCAATGGAGAGACCGCTATTAGTGAAAGAACATGTCAGGAATGGTTTCAATGTTTCAAGAACGGTGATTTAGACACCCAATACCTACATGGCTGTGGAAGAGAGAAGGTTTACAAAGATGCAGAATTGGAGACACTATTCCATGAAGATTCGTGTTAAATGCAAGAAGAATTTGCAGGATAATTGGAAGTGACTCAACAAGCTTGAAAGCTTGAAGCCGAGAGATATTGAACGACGTTTGTTTTTTGTGAACAACTGCTTGAAAGGCAAAGAAGGATGGGATTTTTGCATCGTATTGTAACTGGGGCTCATTACGATAACCCCAAGCGCAGAAAACCATGGGGACTTCCCGACCATGCTTCCACCTCGGCGGCCAAACCGAATATTCACAGTTCGAAGGTCGTGCTCTGTATCTGGTGGGACCAGCTCGTCGTAGTGTATTATGAGCTGCTAAAACCGTGCGAAACAATCACAGGCGATCTATATCGATAGCAATTAATGTGTTTAAAGCTGAGCATTGAAAAACAAACGACCACAATACAACGAGAGACAGGATAAAATGATTTTACAGTATGACAATGCTCGACCCGATGTTGCACAGTCGGTTAGAACATACTTGGAAACGTTGAAATGTGGAATCGTACCCCACCCGCCGTATTATTCAGACATTGCTCCCTCTAACTATCGTTTGTTTCGATCAATGGCATCAACGGTCTTGCTGACCAGCGCTTACGTTCTTATGTAGAAGTTAAAAATTGAATCGATACGTGGATCGCCTTAAAAGATGAGTGGTTTTTTTGACGCGGGATTCGTACGCTGCCCGAAAGATGGGAGAAGGTAGTGGCCAGCGCTAAACAATATTTTGAATCGTAAATGTATAACCAGTTTTTTACAATAAATCCTCAAATGTCGAAAAAACGGCTGAACTAAAGTTGTACACCTTTTAGAATACAGCATCGTAATCCATCAGGTAATCATTTTGTTCAGAAAACGAGTGATATTATAAACGAAGACAGATATTTTGAAATTCAAGCAAGAAACCTAAGAGATACTGAGATACCAACATTGACAAATGGTGGTGATCTGCTTTATATGTGGTACTTGAAATATTTTACAATGCTGTGATAAGAAATGCCATCAACTCGTTTATAAAGAAACGAAGTGTCTGTTCATGGATATTTTCAAAGCAGAATTTGGGAACCAAATGAGGGAAGATGTCAAGGAGATTACTGTAGATTTCGATACATCTTCTCATCCTAGGTGTAGGCATAAACCATATAAAAGGTTTAAAACTACTTTGAAGGTTAGTGTCGGTTATAGAGAAGAAATCACAAAACTGTAAGTCCAACTAAGTGGGCGAGGCCCGATGTTATCTACGATAAATAAACTTTTGAGACATTCAGCCGCAGTACATTGTAAGCTATATAGACATAATCTTTTCAAAAAATTTAACGGGCTGGAAATCTCTTCGGGCCCCAAAGGGTTGTCTAAAATGCCGATTGCTCTGAGCTAGCTAACAGCTCCGACCGCCGCAGTAACGGCTTGCGAGAGTTAAAAATTGGGGAAGTCGTAATTTTTGGGCACCACCTTAGCTAAATGTCTTGATGGTAGAACTTTTCCAGAAACTAGACGATAAGGAATCTTATTTCAAACCGAAATGGGCATGATCTTGCCACGGCAAACTTACTAGTTAGTTACTGACTTAGAATACGCCACCGGATCAATATTTTGATCAGCTCACTTAGACGGATACGTGACAATGTATTACTTACTTAACTTAAACTAATTCCCCGAAAGAAAGGATTTGTTAATAGATTTATAGGTATTTATGATTACAAAATAAAAAGAATGTTGTGTGCGGTATACTAGATTTAATGATATTCGAAAACTGGAATGCGTACAGTTATAAGAGAATCCTTTTTTCTCATTTAAAATAACGAAGCATTTACAGTAAATAATTTATATTCTATCACTACGTTCGAGGACCCCAGTGCTTTATATAAGCTACAAATGATACTAATCTAGGTAACAAAATCGACCTTTTTGTAAAGGTCTCATTTCGATAAGCAATAAAAAAATGCGGATAACAAAAGCTAAGATCAATTTTGGTTATTACTATCTGTTACTTGATCGTCTTTGACTTATGATATGATCGAACTAACTATCCAGTCGCAATTAAATAGCAAATGAAATGAACATTTACTTTGGATCACTATTTGACCGTAAGTTTATTGAAAAAAACTCCACTTACGTGTAGACGGGAGTCTGACGGTTCCAAATGCGTTGGCAGCGTGGTGGCGTCAAGGCCTCGGTTCCAATTATATCGTACCTGTAGCGTACTTCACGGCAATGTCCCAAACCTTTGAATGGACATGCGTGAAAAATGAACGGATCCCCTAAAAATTTGCCGACAGGTATTGGATAATTTAATTCCCACGAATTTAATATTTCGATAAAAACGTTAAGAGGGATAAGTCTTCATTTATGAACCTTTACGAACCAGGGCGTTGGCCCAATTAAAGTGCACTCGCACCCTTGAAGAACGGAAAGACAAACGCTGACCTTACGGTTTTAGCTCTGCACTGATATTAAAAGAAGATTCTCCTTGAATTTATGGGGCAAGGGTGATCGGTGGTTAACATTTATTTTTAGCATTGTACCCGTTCTCGTGGGAAAGCTATGGTTATGTTATTTTTAAGAAAAAGCCTTTATGTTTTACAAAACGTGAACTGGGATTTTTGAATATTGATAAATGTTATTAATAAAGGCTTTGCAAAATTTAACGATTTACGTTCATGATTTTAATATAAAAAAGGTACCGGTGATTCACCAATTAGGTTTTACTATTAATCATTTATATGTATGTGTTTCTAAATGAATAACAAATGTTGTAACAATTTCAGACGCACTTACAAAGGTTCATACGAGAGACTGTAACAAAGATACATATATCGAACAGACTCTTACTAACTTCCTATCTATTTTTGGATAATAGTAAGCCAAGGCATCCCTTTTGAGCGAAACATAGCAGCTCTTGCTCTTAATAACATTGGGCGTACATTCAACAGGGAATAACAATAAAGAGGAGGAATCGGACTAGTATAACATTTAAAATATCGCCCTTCGCAATCCTTTTTGTATTATTGATGTTTTTTATTACACAAAACACCATAAAATTTCAAGGTGTTCATTATGAACCAGGGTTCATGTTCCTTCCATGTTGTTTTGATTGTTGCCTTTACATGTCGTCAAGTTTTGAATCATCCAATGCACAGATTGAAAACTTTCGTCGGTACATAACTGTTGGACTATTGGTTTTCTTGTCAGGAATTTTGTGATGCTTCGATATTTGAGTTTTTATACTATTGCAAATTTAGAGAGAACTAATTGATGAATTCAAACGAAGCTACTCGAATACAGTGGAAAAATATGGAAGTATTTGACAGCAAAGCTGGATGTTTTGAGTTTTTAAATTTCATAGCTAGATATGCCATTATTTGAATCCCCCTCGTAAATTGTTAACCTTTGTGACGGATATAGTTGTCGGATACTTAATTTAGTTTAATGGATGCCACTTAATTCTTCGCAATTATTTTGAAGATCAAAATTGAATCTCTAAGGACGAAACAAAATATGCATGATTGCAATATCTAAATCAAAATTCTGCACTTGCAGTAAATGTTAAACAGGGATGCATGATGGTCGATATTCAGTTATAAAAAACTAGATACACATTTTTGATATATACATGTATATATTTTTGAAGGCTAAACTGACGTTACAACGATCGATTTGAATAGATATTTAATTTAGTTATATATGTATTAGAAACGAAAACATAGTTTAATCCAATTAAGTACGCTTTTAAAATTTAATGACAGTTAAGGTTAGAATTGTTTTAACGCAAAATTAAATATGTGAACAAAAAATTATTTTTTAAAAGAACAATTCTGTATGAATTGTCATACTAATGTAATTTATAAATGTAAAAGAAACAAAATTGCTTAAAGTAATATTCAGATATTAACTGTAATTATATTTAGTTTGATTAATAAAATGAAATAAAATTACGGATTGTATAAAACTTCGTAAAAGCTTTGAAAGTTTTAGAATCAATAAAACTTTACATCAATTATCAGAACATCTTGTCAAGCTTAGACTTTTCAACAAAACTGCATAATATTACTCAGGAGTCTTACAGGTTATTGATGACGAAAAGAAGCGGAATTGATAACATAGAAACTTAGTTATTTTTAGTGAAACTCTATAAAATTGTTTTAAAGTGTATATTATATAACGCAGATACTCCATCAAATCCTCTTACGGTCCGGTAATTTAAATCTTTTAAATTAACATTTAGCTATTTTCCATAATTCTTGTTTTCAGTGATTTTTAACTAGCGAAATATAAAATTCATTATACTGTACTTTTAATGTATTCATCCGCACGTATAATTTGGGACTATATAAATTTGCGGAGGTCATTACCAACTGTTAATATTTGCTAATTTGCAAGTTTCAAGGATTAACGGTAACCAAATTTATCTTGCAAATAACGGAACGTAGGTAAAAGTCGTATTAGCCAGGAAACTTTTCAATGTAATCAGTTTTTGGGGTTCCAAATATTGCGATTTTTGTAAACTTATCAAATAATTAGGAACCTAGAATTAATAAAATTTTGAATGTTTCCTTATGTGATTGCAAAAAGGTTTTAAATAGATTAACTATGTACATCTGTAAAGTATGTGCAATACGTATATACGTATAAGATAGCAAGATGTTGAAAGGGCGTGTTCCTGAAGATATTCCAAATAGATCCAAATTGGGCGACGCTCTCTATGCTACACCTGCGATAAATTCTGGACATTTGCAAGCCAAATTCCGGAATTTTCTAAACATTTTTAAATATGTGAATTCGCTTCCAACGTGAAAAGTACAAATTCGTCAAATAAACAATAAAATTCAATATGTTACAACATCCAAAACCAATTTCCGGTAAATCAAAATATTACAGTTCGGGTGTGTTAAAATGCAGTGTGAACCGCAAGTTATCAAAAAGACCATTTTAAGGACACTCCTAGTACAAAGCTGTTGCTGCAAATTAAAGTGTAACAATTGTGTAAAATTTTCATACATAAATTATATTATTGTATAATAAAGTATGCAAACGGTTTTCCGTTGAAGACAGCGTTCAGCTAATGATTTAAATTGTAACAAAACGTGTTATTTAAAATATTCTATTCTGACAATATTAAAATTGTTAAAATTGTAACAACCTGTAAGCGCGTCTAAAATTCTTGCAACATCTGTCATTGATTTGAGAACACCCTATATATATATATATATATATATATATATATATAT
>JAHWXV010558975.1:0-10448 GCA_024586415.1 Phrixothrix hirtus | reverse complement strand
CACATATTAATTCTTTCGAAGAAATTCCTTTGGACACTTCGTAACATTTCTGGTGTCACACTTTGGAAAGCATTTATTATTCTTTCGCGCATATTGTCAATAGTAGTAGGCGGTACCGAATAAGCAGCTTCCTTTACACGTCACCATAAAAAGTAATCGAGTTTAGTTACATCTGGCGAACGATCTGGCCAGTTGACAGTGCCATTTCTACCGATCCATCTGTCTCGATAAGCATCGTTTAAGAAGTCGCTTACTGTTCTTGAATAGTGGGCACGTGCACCATCATGTTGCAAACACACCCGTTGAAAACGCACTAGTGGGATATTTTCCAATAAACCAGGGAGAACGTTTTGTAGAAAGTCTAAATAAGTTGGTCTGTTCAGACTCCTTTCAAAAAAGTAGGGACCTATAATGTGCTCACCAAGAATACCTCCCCAAACAATGATAGTCCATCTACGCTAATGATAAGCTTCTCTAAAGAAATGAGGATTTTCAACTGCGTAATAATGAAAATTATGGCGGTTAACCGATCCATTTTTATGGAAAGTGGCTTCGTCAGAAAACAAAACTCTATCAAAGAAACCCTGATCTTCCTGTATTTTGCTTCTAGCCCAATTACAAAAAGTTATTCTTCTTTGAAATCATCATCCATCAGTTCTTGATGTAGCTGAATATAATATGCATGATATTTATATTTTTTAAATATTCGTCCTACAGATCTTTTACTTTCACCTGTTGCTATGCTTATGTCACGTTGACTGCAGTGGGGATTTTCAGTAACTTGTAAAAGAACAGTTAGTTTGTTTTCTTCGTGTGATACCGTCCTTGCTCTAGTCTGTCTTGTATACGCAATATTTCCAGTTTCTATGAATAAATTCAATAACTTTGTTAAAGTTTTCGGTTCTTTTGTTGGGATAACGTTGATGATATATCTGACTCGGCATAAAACAATTTCGTTCAGCATCGTCCAGTATAAAGATCATATCCATAAGTTCATCTTTATTGAAATTCATCTTTAGTTCAAAGCACTAAAGTTATAAATAGATATTAGCAAACTAACACGTTCACAATAATAGCAAACAATATTTTACAAGTTGAACAAATGCATATTATCTACGGCACCTTGATTAGGACAACATGTCTTGAAGATAAGTGCATTCTTTGAGTATGCTAACTTCGCACATATATATATTTGTAATATATCGACTAGGTGTGAATCTGACGCTATTGTTGGCTCTCCGAGTCTTGGCAAGTTAGTATACACATCGTTACTTCAAAAGTGGCACATTTTTAGAAAGCTTTCAACAGGCTGGTATATGGTCCTTGGTAGTGCAATGGTTAGACGTTGGAGTATCTATCCAAAAATCCTGGGTTCGAATCCCGGCCAAGGAAAATTTTTCGATATTTGTGCCTTTTCCGATTTTAAAAATTTCATTTATTCGTGCTAACTAAATTTTATTAAATATTTCGAAAATAACTTAAGACAGGTATATGGAACCTCCATATCAGTTGAGGAAGAATTTAATTTTGCATCAGATCCTGACACAATATACAAGGTGTTCTATTAGAAAAAATTGAGAAAACTGTGTATGAAGTTGTCTATTTTTAAAAATTAATTCTGGACTCCCTGTATGCAATAAGGCCACATTGAACCGGAGTATTTCCAAACCTTGAGTAATAGCTACTTACAGTAAAATTTGTTAAACTTCATATTTGTGTATGTGATGATTTTTTAATGAGAGGACGACACTTGTAGTTTATTTTACAAAAAAATGTATATCTTTAAAACCACTAACTGGATAGCACTAAGATTTACAATATGAATAACAATCGTTAAAAGTCATACCAAAAAGCAAAAATATATAGGGTATTCTATTTAAAAAAATTGAACTCCACTGTGTCACCTTTTTGTAGAACACCCTGTATAATCAGAAACAATTTTAGAAAGTGTCCATTTACCTCCTGAATACTTCGTCAAAATTTAAAATCTCTACCTATAATAGCCAGCGGAGCTATGGAAGGCCGACGCACTAATGCCCCACCTAGTATATAAATATTAGTATGCGCGGCCCGCATGTAATTATTAATAGAAAATTTGGCCCGTTATATAGAAAAGATTGCCGGCCCCTAGAAAACAAGTTACAATTACAATTACGTTTAGACGTCATAAAGGATTGTCATTGTCAATGAATAGCTTACATAGTTTTATATTTACATATTGATAAAAAATGCACAGCTTTGATATTCTATAAGTATTCAAGTAGAACATATGCATTGACGGGAATGTGATGAAGAGTCTATGACTTTGAAGCTTTATAAATCAGACGATGCTAATGTTCTTTCTCTTCTATCGCTCGAAGTAAATGCTGCTGTGTCGTGGCGTCGAATTCATTATTTATGAAGATATTGAACGGTGCGCATTAATTATAAAATTAAAATCTAAGACGGCATTTATCGAAAGAATTAGCCACCTTAAAAAATTTTTCTAGCAAGAAGCTTTTGGCGAACATTTGGTTCTACTCTATCATTTGTTTTCAGTCGATAAATAACGCTACAGACTCAAAGAACAGACGTTTGTGCAACAATGTATAGAAAAAATTAAGTATCACTGCTCATATTAAACAGCAACCTTTCCATCTTATATTTTTATTTAAACAACGCCGGATGTACAAACATGAATTATAAATGGAAAGGCCTAAGCAAACAGAGGGTTACGTAATAAGTAATATGGAACAAGTGTGGTGAGCAGTTGTAGCCATGGATTCAATTGCCGCTCTAATATTTTAAATAAGATGTTCTAGAATGTTGGCATCTAATGTCTTTCAAAAGTCATTAAAGAGAAAAGTCGAGGATCATTTGGTTGCGAAGTTATTTCAACTAAAATTGCATTATTCTAGAAATATGTTACGAGTTTCATTAAAAAATTAACTTTGGATGTATATAATGCTTGAAATATTTACCTCCCGCACGAACAACAATGAAAAGAATAACTGCAATATTAATTTTAAGGTATTCAGCGCGATATAATTTCGTAAAAAGTAGGTACCATTTATATTTTAATAAGTAGATAGTCAAGCGAAGGAAAATTCCTTTGCAAAAAATGACGCTTAGGGATCAATAATTCCGATAACAAATATTAAAAATATCAAGGTTCCTCTATGTTGTAACGACTATTTCTAAACTCTTCTTAAATTATTGCTTCCTGAATTATTTGCTTCTGATAATATAGTGACGGTGTCTAGAGATAAATAGATCTTCTACGCTGAATTTACATATAATTTAAAGCAAGTTAAAAATCCGTCTCGGATGATTGAATACATTATGCATTTCTATAAAATATTTCTTGGTTTCTCAAGCTTCTTACAAATTTTTTTATACTCATGTTTACATGATGAACTAGTATACTTTCGAAAATTGCATTGCTAATATAAGAAAATTATCAACTCCTTTTTACTTTGATTTATTTTAATAGGTTATATGTTATTTGCATTTAGAGCTATTTTTCATTACGAAAAAACGATTTTCATTTAGTTTCCATTGCACTCCAAGAGTTTATTTTATCGTCAATAAATACAAATGTTCATGATCATCTTGAGCCTTAAAAGTTGATTATTATCAGATTAAACGTATCAAATCTATACGTCACTCCAACTATAACTAAGGTTATTTGAATTTACCAGTTTCGCCTGGTTTCAGAGAATTAATAGTTATTTATTTAAAAATTGTGAATTTGTAAATAATTTATACGAGTTCGGGAAAAGCTACATTACTCTCCAGAAAAGTATTTTTATTTGACTCCGGAGCTAGAAGTACTCAACCTGCGACATCGAATTTCAAATTATCCTCCGCACAAGAAAGTGTCGCTTTTCAACTTATTATGCAAATAACTATAAATATTACAAACTAGAAAAAATATAAGTGAATTATTAATTATATTCAATGACTGATATTGATTAATTATTCGCATATTTATCTCAATCGCACCATCTGGCTGTAGCCAATGTTTAAATTTCCAAGTTTGTGGCGGTTCGGTACGAGTTCTTATTTATTTAGGTTAAATATAATAATTTTTGTATAGAAATTACTATAGGTTAGTAATAAGTTACTCCAGTAGTCAATAGACTTATCGTCTCTGCTGTTCCACCAATTTTGCATTCTAAAATTTATAAAATAAATTATGAAAAAGGCGCAAGCATCGTGAGTCCTGGCAAGATTATAGGAACCCCATCGAACAAACATTCGATATCCGATGTGTGTGTGATTTTATTTTTATCACTAAATTATTTATTTTCTAAGAGATAACGTTCCGGGAATAAATTTTGATCTCCATCAAAACAAAAATGGCGGATATACAAACTTGTTTCAAAAATCCAGAAATTTCAAAATCTTAACAAGCTTTAAATATAATAGCATAAAATCGTTTTATAAAATTTTATAACAATTTTGAATATCTACTATTTTTACCCGAAACGTTGGGTCTCTGGAAGTAAATATTTTATATTAAACAAATCCCACAATTTAAAATAGTGGTAAAAATAAAAATAATTGTATGTATAACAATCTTACGACAATTAATATATATATAGTGTGGTATATAGAGCCACGTACGCAAAAATAAAGAATTGAAATTGCGTACGTCACGTTATAATTTGAATTTAAGTGTATATAAAGTTGAATAAATATGAAAGAATTTAAGACAATAGATGTGTTTAACAGTTAGAATTGTCTAATATGCAATTCATTTAAAATTAGATAATGATTTCAAAGATATGACCATTTGCGAGGAATGTTCGGAAGTAAATTCAAACTTTCGATTCAAATTTAAAAGTAAACAATTATGAAACAATATTAATATAAGCAATATTTAGAATATTAAGTTTTAAGCAGATGCCAATAAGAGGCATTTTTATTAATTATTAATGATAATCAAGCAAAATAAATATTTGAGATTAACTACCAAGTTTTTATAAAACAAATATGTTAAACTGATGTATGCATATGCCAACATATGAATAATAAATGTAAATAATTAATGTAATAAGGACAGTGAAACAACTATGTGCAAAAATTTTCTTTTGTTCAAGCGAAGTAAGTTAATTTTCAAGTGCGGTTTACGAGCAAGATGTCAAATTTTCTTCAAAATTAATACCATACTGGTAACATTGAAGATATGGAAAACATTTTCATGAAAGTTTCCTGTTATTGGTTAAAATTTTTAACATTTTATAAAATTGTAATTTTAAAATTAGATCAGGCGCAAACCATCTTTTTTTCAACCCTTAAAATATTTAGGGATGATTTCCATAGATGATGATATTGGAAGCATTATGATACCATTAAAACAGAAATTAATTCTTGAATTATTTTAATATTTCAAATAATTCAGCACTTTATCCAATAATTTCAATTAAAATCTTAGCTAAGGCAGTATAAGTTTTGCATATGAATGGACAGGTTGTTCCTCAATTTTAATCAAGCCCAATTTTGATCTCTGAATGGATAGGTTGTTACTCATTTTAATTAATTACAATTCTTTTCAATCACACAAGATTGAAGTATTCTGAAACCGAAATTTAAAACTAATCAAACAAATAAATCTACGATACAGATTTTGAAATTACAATAATTTATAACAAAATTACGATAAAGGTGATAAAATGGCGAAAAAAATTAAATTATTTTTACCTTAATAAATGTATGGAATTATCTCAATTTCATATAAACCATTTTAAATCAAGTTGAATAAAATCCACGTCGAATTGGATTAGTGAAACAGTGCGGTGTAATATCAAAAACCTAATACAGAATATTATTGTTAATTAAAAATAAATAAATCAAGTACAACAAAGCTGGAAGTTAACGGCGGACAGCCAAAAGAATTGAAACTGTTAGAAATCATCGAAAGCAAAAACTTTTATGAAGTGGGTAAGTTTATATATCAATTTACATTAAAACATTTTCATAAAGAACAATTCGTGTACATAATTAGTATGAGTAACGATCAAAAAGGATACATATTTTCACAAACATATTTATAAAACCGAAGTGACACGTTCTGCGATTACTACGAAATAGACAATTACTATGAAGGAAGGTTTATTCAGAGAAGTATGTTGTTAAGAGCCTGTACAGCCGTTTCGTTCTAATTGACACTTATATGTAAATTATTTGGCAGATATCTTACTTATTAATAAAGTTATGGCTTTGCAGTTTAAAAACTTAAATTAGCATTACTTTGGGCATGCCATTTTATTTAACAAATTAATCAGTTTGTTTAAATTATTTAAATAACAACTAATTCTGTAGCAGTCCCTATTGTGAGTTAACTTGAAGCTTGGTTAAAAACTTAGTGCTTTATATATTTCAATTTTTAATAAATAATTGGCGGAGATAATTATTTTCTCTTTAAAATAATCTTTTACTGTAAACTATTAGGATTTTTATAAGGAAGAAAACAATAAAATAAATATTTCTTAAATACTTGTTAAGGATATGGTGCCTTCTGTATGGATTATATCGTTGCAACCTTGACTCCTCCCTTTCAATTTTTACTTGCATTTGTTTGTGACATTTGTATTTCTAACATTCTCAGATTTGTATGTGGTTATTTAAAATAATTTAGAATTGTGAAAATGAATTCAAATACTAGTTCTCGAATTGGCAAGCGCGGTCACTTTCGACTTTCCCAAGCTCCTTTAAAAAGAAAAGGGAAAACAAACTCGGGTAAATGGCTGTAAGTATAATTTTTCTATAATAACCAATTTTATTTATGAATATTTAATGATTGGTTCAATTCATATTATAAATAATTTTTAACAATGAATAGACACGTCGGCTGTGTGAGCTAATTTATGATCAACCTTGAACTGAAATGTGTAAAGTGATACAATATAAATGAATGTGCAACTATGTATTTTTGTTAGGATCGCTAAAAACTGCGTACAATTACATTCCCTTCACAACTGAAATAAAGCAAACGAGATACGATAATTCTCAATTATTTTAAATACTTGTCCATAAATGTGAAAATAAAATTATGTACCTAGTAACCTCACTACAAGGAAGATTTAGAGCGAGATAGCCGACAGCTCTAAATTCTAAAAAAGGATATAATGTATACAATTTTCATTTTTGGAGATATAAATAATTCGTTTACACTACATTTTGAAACATTTTCATAAAAAGAATGCTTTTAAGCGTAGATGATACTATATAGGATGTCCAGAAACAAAACCGACAAACCAAGAGGTTAAAATATAGAGCTGATTTTATGATGATTTGAACTAAATTATCTTATCCGAATGTACTTCCTAACAGCGCTACATCGTTTTAAAGATGGTGCCTTGTAGGTACTTTTTTTAAAATTTCTCAAGAACTCTTATTTAAAAAAACGAAAATTTATACATGTAGAATTATGAAAATGCCCGATTATCTGAGATAAATTAAGACTTTAAATTCCCACCATGGAGGTAGTTGCCTACATTTTAGCTAATAATTTTTTAATTTTTTAATTTTTTGTTTTGAAATTGACAGATTTGTATAAATCCGATATTTTTATAAATAAAATATATTCTTTCTTCAAATCGATAAACGCCACCGTTTTCGAGAAAAACCTATTTGAAAATGTTTTGTTATAACTAACAATTAATAATAACAAGCCGCTCTAGTCGAAGTGCAAAAATAATCTATAAACGTTATTTACAATAAAAACATAAATTAAAAAAGATGTTCTATGACTAACTATGACTAACAAATAATTAGAATATGCTAATTTAATTTGAAAAGAAGTAACAATAAAAACATAAATTACAAAAGATGTCTATGTGATGGCCATTCGTTTCGATACACAAATTTATTCTTTTATGAAAAGAGCGCCGCATTTTTGAATAAATTCTAAATGAATTCCTAAATTCTGCGCATCCATTATTAATCCTTTCCCAGAGGTGTTCACGACTTGCTATGGGAACATAATAAACATGTGATTTTAAGTAGCCCCAAATATAAAAATCACAGGGATTTAAATGAAGGGACGTTGGTGGCCAAGTAATTAGATCAACCCTCCAAATCCACTGATCCCCATATGTGTTATTCAAGAAGTGACTCCGTGAGATGTTGAAAAGATAAGCTCTTTCGCAAGCATTTTGATCCTAACACAATAATCCAGTTCTCATACAATACTATGGACAGATCCTACATTTTCACCAACAGTTTCTGAAATTACTGATTGAAATTCCATTATTTTCTCTGATCAAACTTTCAACATGCCATATTTTTGTTCATTGATACAGTGCATAATGCACTAGATCGTTGCTTATCATTCGTCGCCTCTTTTACATTCTTAAATTTTCAGAATAATTCCTTCACAGTTGGATACGCAATACGTGCATTTCCATACACTGTCACGATCTCACAAGCCACGACGCTGAACCACGTTGCGGCCCATGGAACCGACGCGATCAGTGAGCGCCGAGTACGCTATTGCGGTGCGAAGGGGATCCAAAACAACCCACAGGAATAGCGGTTAACAGTTCCGTCTTCTACTAATCAATATGATTCATGGTACACAATTAGGTTGGGGGCGCCACTAACACTGCCTACGGTAGGGTTATGTCCAAAAAGGAACCGACCAACGAGACAGAACTAATAATAGATATTCCACTTGTAAGAACAGGTTCACTTTATGACTACACCCATATAACGAAGGTACTGCTCGGACCTACTCCCAAGTCTATAAGCTTTACAAGTACACAGCACGCAGGGGGGAACGGTTGTAGATGTTACTGGAGAATACGCTCTCTAATTCCCAGTCCACATCAGAGAGGACAAATGACTTCTGTCGAGTTTACAACGGGGTCTTTAATCCCAATGGCTGATTAATTGTGGGCCCAAAATACACATATATGCAGCGCGAATCTTTTTTCAGCCCTTAACTCGGCTGCCGAAACAATCTTTACTATTCTCTGCGTTAGTTTTCCCCACCGAAAACTTACTTAATGTCGTTCATTCGAACTTTAAAACGTCACAAATATGAAGGCCGCGCATACTTTACGGAGGGTGTCATTTCCATCTTTAAATATCATAGAAAATGCCAAATAAATTGACTGGCGAAACGACAAATTCTGTCCGCCAAAATTTACTTGAATATGATTTCATTTATCAAAAAAATTCCACTCTCGTTTCCATGACAAAAGGTCACATTTTCTCTCAAAAGGAAATATGATTGCCGGATGCTTCAAACTGATGGTAACAAATTCTGACAACACTACTTGCATTACCGTATGAATTTGCAACGTTGGTAAACTTTTAGCAGACAAAAATTCAACAGCCTAACGCTGATCATACTTGGACGGATTGTTGACAACAAATACCATTTCAAAGTGACAATGATTAAAATTTGTATCAAATATAAACGAAAGAAACTAACTAATCAATGTAACAATTACAAACACCACTAATGTTGCAAAACGTCAGATAACTGATTACAATTAGAGGGCTCGGAGAGACGGAATTAAAATAATATATAAATAGCGACTTCTTTAATAAAAAATGTGTACTTTTTATGCACCATAAATTCCAGCATAAAATGCGCACTTTTAACATTAAAAAGTTTAATTTTTTAGATGCGTGTTATGGCCAAAATCTCTGTAGTTAAGTAGTGTATTGCGTGTTCAGTAATTTGAATGTAATATGTGGCTTGTCGCCGTACTGTTGGGATTTTCATTTTTGCGAATGGTTAAAAATAGCGCTTCACGATTTGATTCCGGGTTTTATGTACGTTTAGTACTAAATATGTAGTAGAAATACTTACTTTTAGGGACTGACTAGAAAAATATGTACAAAAACTTAAAATAGTGATCGAATCCGAACCCTGCAATTGTTTCCAAAGCTAACCTTACCAAAGAAAAGTTTCAATTAAACAAATCTCGTATGCACAATATGTATCTTTTACACAAATCATGTGGATCAAACAGGCTTTAATTTCATACTTCTACTTAAATTAAAACTTACGTAAATTTTAGACATTTAACAAATACCTTCATTATTAAATAATTTATAATTAATAAGCAACAGTTTTATAGAAAGCAGCAAATTCAGGCGATTTAAAGGAATTTATTTAAACAGCTGACGTCCATCCTCGAAAGAGTATATGAATAACCAACGTAATATATTTTTTCTACGATGGATATAAAAACTGGACTTTTCCGTTTTCTAATGCCAACGCAAAGTTGATGTTTTCTGAGGAGTGTTACTTTTCCGTTCTAGAGTGGCAAAGTAACTTTGTGGCTCGTTAAAACATCATATCAAGTATGCTATGACCATAAATGACATTTAAAGTTATTGTATAATTATAGCAGACGACAAAATTTCTAGCACTTATAGTCTTCCATGATAACAAATGAACAACTCATTTATTGTTATTTTATACCAATTAAATATTGTTAAATACA
>JAHWXV010558947.1:0-10261 GCA_024586415.1 Phrixothrix hirtus | reverse complement strand
AATTAAGCAATTTTTCTATTACTAATTTTAACTTAAACTAAGACACTCGCGCACGGTACTTTGCACTTTCTTAAAGTCTATAAAGTCCTTAATTCAATGTGTCTTAATTACACCTCCGTATTTATGAATATAGCGAAAGTGCGTAGAATTTTTAAGAATTCTTTTAAATCGCGTTTCGCGTTATTCTGTCGGTTTGCATAAACGTTACAGGTATACCTTAATCTTATTCAAGCCAAAAATGATCCCTAAAGGTTCCAATTCCGAAGCAGAATAGTGCGATTCCTGTTCTTACAGTTTCTTGCTCGCATAATCTGTAGGCTTTAGTTGAACACCGTCGTCAATCTATAATGAAACTGCCGCTATTGCGGTGGCGGAGGCATCGGTCTCAAGAATAAAATCTCTGTCGTAATTGAGTGCAATTAAAACTGGATCTGTACAAGCGCTTTATTTAATTTTGTTACTGCGTTCACGGCTTCAGGAGACAATGTTTTGAACTCTATTGACTTCCGAAGACAATTCGTTAAAGGCTTCGCTACTGTTACACAATCCTTTATGTGGTTACGGTAGAACCCGGCAAGACCTAGGAACTGCCGTATATTCTTTTTATTTTTAAGTATAGGGTAATCTTTTATTGCCCTAACCTTTTCGGATTGCGGACTTATTGTACTTGCCATAACCAATTTTCCTAGGTACTCTACGCTTCCTTGAGCAATTACACCCTTGGACGGTTTTGTAGTGAGCCCAGCCTTCTTTATACATTCGAGCACGTCACATAAGTGCTCAATGCGTGATTCCATGTCGTGGCTTAAAATCGCGACATCATCTATATAAGCTGTTGCGTAATCTTCGGCTCCATTTAGTACTACGTCTAAAAGACTTTGAAATGTAGCAGGAAAATTCCATAATCCCATCGGCATGCATGTCCACGTAAAGTTATTACCTGTAATCGTCATTGCTAGCCACTTGTTCGATTCATTCGCTACGGGCACTTGAAAGAACCTTCTTCTCAGATCGTACAGTACTATGTATCATGCTGACGCTATCTTCTATACATGCTACTCCATGCATGGTTACTTGTCCACTACTCTCTTGCTGTTAGGGCTTTATAATTGACGCACCGTCGTAGTTGCTTTCCGTCCCTTTGTATCAGTACAATGGCGTCCTGTACGCATTGTTACAGCGGTAGGTTAATTGTAGTTCAAGGAGTTTGACGATTTTCACTTTACTTAACTTCGTAGCAGTTGGATTCCCACGGTACGCGCGGATTTTTATCGGTTAATCCTTTAACAATTCAATTTTAAGACTCAATCAAATTTGTCTTACCCGGAATATCGCTAAACGCTTGGCGATCTGCACTTATAATTAACCATAATTTATTTCGCTGCTCTAATGTAGCATCTGACGAGTCTATTCACTTAATTGGACCGTCCACCGAACTTATCCCTATATTTGGGGAGAACATTGAAGACTCAGTCGCCTCATTAAATACGTTTACTAAACTTACTGTGCAACGGTCTTTCATCATATTGTTTTAATATGTTGCTATGAAATATATCGTGCTGCTTTTTATTTACCTTTAGATAATAATTCACCTTACTTGTTCTGTCTAAAATTACGCACGGTCCGGTCTACAAACACTCTAATTTATTTTTCAGGGAAGGTCTTAAAACAAGCACTTTCTGTCCTATTTTCAGGTGCTGCGGTTTCGCGTTTTTCCCATAATACGTTTTATATTATACGGTTTGTTTTTCGTGATTCTGTTTAGCCATTTCTAAGGCTGGATGCGCCCTGTTAGTGTGTTTAGTTACTAGTGCTGGGATCTGATTCCATTCTAATGCAGGTTGTTTCTGCAATATAGCATGCATTGAATCTTTAATTACTCTATACAGAACTTCAACTGCCCCTTGCGATTGAGAGTGATGCACTGAGCTAAAAATATAACGGGCTCATGTAGTGCGCCATAATTCCTGCACACGTTCGGATTTAAAGTTGGTCCCTATATCGCTCCGAATTTCTATTACCCACCCCAACTCACAAAAAACGCCTATTAAATCCGAACAGAATATTTCTGTCCGCTGGTCTATCATTAGTGTGCCTAACGGGTACTTCGTACACGCATCTACTGCAGTAGGGATGTAATTATTACCTTTTTTTGTTAGCGGTAAAGGTTCCGTATTGTCGATTATAATTCTGGTTCAGGGTTCCGGCACAAGCGGCACGCAAATCATTCTTTCCTTATTCTTCCTTATTCCTCCGAGTTTCAAGCACGCAGTGCGTGATTCATAATAATCCAGAAACATGGCGTTTTTTGCTAACAACTGGGCAACATTGCGTTATTATGGCAGAAAAACCAGTCCACATCTGCCAACAATTGCTCAATGGCCTGTCGTCGGTATTTGAGCACAAGTTCGCGAATTTTCTCAACATTTTCGTTTGTTCGGGCAGTTGATGGACGTCCAGAACGAGATATATTATCAATCAACAGGTCACTACTTTTATAAGTCGTACAATTGAGTTTTTTCCATAGCGTCACTTTCTAAGCTATTTTCAACATCAAAGCTGTTTCAGCGACGTTTTTAACGAGCAGGAAGCAAAATTTATCAGCCGCGTGTTGTTCACTTGAAGGCTATCACAAAAAACAGGGGAGAGAACAAAATAGCGCCAGCGAAAAAAATCACTACGGGTAAAAAGAACGGATCAGCTCGACGACACGGGCAGCCATGAACTGGCAACGCTTAGCGGGAGAAACACGCACTAGCATGCCCCGCGCACGGCAGCGCTATTCCGGTTTCTTCTGGGTACTCTCTCGTATATTTACATTCATATTTGTATGTTAAATAAACAAATACATCTTTATACCATAATCGTTAGGTATTGTTAAAATAACTATAGATACCTTTAGAGGGAGTTCCTTGGGTTTTTAGGAGATAATTACAAATTCTTCATTGTTACCTATCTTATCAGCCGAAATTTTGATACGTGTGAATTAATCTTTTCATTGGGTGGTTTGCCTAAGAACCTGTAATTGTCGCTTTGGGTTTAATATTATTACTTGAATGTAATTTTGTAATACATATTTAATCTGGAATTTCTATAACGTTTACTGTTTATTTCTTTGAAGTCTCCTGTAGAGCCGAATTGCCAACTTATCTCGGCTGCCTTTGCATAATTTATATGAAATTGTTATTTATTATTGACGGAAAAGTTTTATTCTGCAGGAAATAAGTCTTTACATACAGAGAATGTTAACTCCACTACAGCTCCGAAATATTCAGAGTACTGCCTAGTAAACGAGTAGATGTGATTTACATCCATCCCTACGTTTTTTCCATGTCCAACTTTATCCCTAGGCTATTTGACCTTCATTTCTCTTATTTGCTGTTGCTCATATCGTAAATTCATTTTGACATATGAAAGTATTTCTATTTATTGGTACTAGACGCAGTAAGGCCTTTAATTTCATTAAATTATTACAATACATTTAAATATATTATTTTCATTTTAAGCGTTTTCCCTAGAAGTAAAGTCGCATTCACATTTTTAAACTGGCACGGGTATTTGTTAACTTTGAATTTGGCTTTTCATAAGTTAACCTAAAAAAATAGAATAAAAATACCAAATATTGTATAGGAGTAGAAAATAATTTTAGGAATTATTTTTGGTGCCGTTAAAGAAATTTAATGAAAATGACTTCTTTACACAAGCACCTATTGACCTGTTAATATATTCATACAATTAAATAGGATATATTCATTGATTTTTTAAAAATTGAGTCTACCGTTTTGTTCCTTTGCTATGCGATGACATTGTTATGTAATATTATTGTAAACCATAAATAATGATCGGTTCCAGCTCTGGAGATTTTTTCTAATTACACATAATTATTATCAATTCTACTCTACTACACTTTAGAGTTATACTTACCTATTGCATTACCAAAATTGGTGCAAATCCTATCTCGTTGCTCCTTAAACTTAATCTATTGCTGCAAGTATCTACCACAAATTAAACATAATGCTAATAATAACTTTAAATCAATTACAAATCAAACGAATCAGTTAAGTTAAATTTATACCTGTTTTGTTCGACTTTTATAGCTACTTTAAAACGATTTTGTAAGTGAATAATTTATTTTCAATATTTATTCCTTATTTACATTTATAGTGAAATATTTGCGATCACCTATGGTAAATCAAACTATTAAACACTTGGATCACTTCGTGCAGGTGTATTTTGTAAGGTGTTTAAAATACGCATGTTTAATCTTTTGTCCAAGATGCATGGAATTGGAGAGCGACCAGTACATACGTAATAACCGTACCTGATATCTAAAATAAAGTAGAGTTGATTAACCCCTTTATATCATTAAATAATACTTACAGAAGCCAGTAATTTCGTGCCGACAACAAAAATGTCTGAAGCTTTTAGTACGGGTCTTTGAATCTTCAATGTTGTAATTAAAAGTTCAACCTGTGGAATTATACGTTTATAAGCTTAAGCTATTTAATTACGTAGTTTCTTAATGAATTATATTTTTTATTTGAAAGGTAAGACAAGGATAATTAAATACGAGGTATGATAACGAAATAACGAGACTACTTGTTTATAAAATTATATTGCCCAAAACACGCAATATCCTTTGAATAGTTCCCTTGCGCATCTATACACCATTACATGCGTCTGCGATTGGCTGACCCAGTATTGTAGCGTATCAGCAGTTATTACCTTTTTCTTTACATCATTAGCACTTTCAAAATGAGTTCTTTTAAAAGTGTTTTTATCCCAGCAAATAAAAAGTAGTCGCATGATATCAGGTAAGTATGAAGGCTGATAATTTTCTAGGGCAAAAAATGTTTCTCAGATAAAGAATTATGAACAAAGGCGTTATCAGCAATTCAGTACTATACTTCCGAGCTTTTAAAACCTCTCTATAATAGTACTGGTTAACTATCCTGCCTTTAGAAAGCCGTTTAATTAACATAACATCACATTATTTTACCCTGGAAGAGTCTGGCGTCTTCAAATGCATGGACTCTTGTTTAGTTTCCAGGTCGTAGTAGAAGATTCATGTTTCATCACACGTTGTGGGAAAATTCGATAACACTGATAAGTCTGTCACTAGTTGGGGTAACAGTTTTAAATTTTAGCGGTAGCAATGGAAACTTCTTGCATAGCAATTGCACAGGTACCGTTGCTATGCAATTGCGCTATTCAAGCACACTTGGTGAGCATCAGTTATTTAACTGCTATGCCTTGTAAATAACTGAATCTACGTTACTAACACAAAATTTATAGCAGAAGCACTGAATATCTTGTATGGGGGCGATCTGATTAGTGAGGTAAATAACATAGAGATAGCGCCATAATCTACGTATGCGTGCCATTTATCAAATTCATCATATGTTATAGACATCTGTCAAAGTTTTAGCCAAATACATTGCATCATTTGTCTCTTACAGTTGTTTAAAGTAAACGTGTTACGTCATTTTGTAAATATGGACAGACGAGAAATTCGTGCTGTGATTAAACAAATACATATAGCCGGAAAAAGACCCAAAGAAATTAAAGAAGGGTTAGATAGTGTTTGCTACGAATCTGCGCCACTACTTAAGAGATTCTTTTCTGGGTGAATGAACTTAAACGTGGCTGTACGGGTGCTGAAGATGAAACAAGGTCATGACGTCCGAAAGAGGCTACCACTGACGAAATGATCACAAAAGCTCATGATCGTGTTTTAAAGATCGCTGATTAAAGGTGCGTGTCATAGCAGACACTATAGATATATTTAAAGAACGTGTTGGTCGTATGAACACTTGGGTATGAGAAAGCTGTCAGCAAGATGGGTCTGCTAACTGTGGACCAGAAACGAATGCGCGTTACAACTTCTGAGTACTGCTTGACCATTTTTACCATAATCCCGCCATATTCTTACGTCGATTTATTACTGCTGATAAACTGTGGATACACCACTATACCCCCGAAACAAAAATTTAATCCGAACAATGGATAGAAGTCGGTTGCAGTGCACCGAAGAAAGCAAAAATAGTTCCATCTGCTAACAAAGTTATGGCCAACGCATTTTGGAATGCTGGTGTTATCTTTATAGATTATCTCCAAAAGGGAAAAATAATCACAGGCCAGTACTACGCTGATTGAAAAATTAAAGGAAAAATAACCGCATTTGGCAAGAAAGAAAGTGTTGTTTCATCATGCCAATGTACCGGATCATTCATCGAACATTCTCACGGCAAAATTAGTTGAATTACAATTCGAAATACTTTGTCATGCACCCCACAG
This sequence comes from Phrixothrix hirtus, assembly GCA_024586415.1. Taxonomy (NCBI): domain Eukaryota; kingdom Metazoa; phylum Arthropoda; class Insecta; order Coleoptera; family Phengodidae; genus Phrixothrix; species Phrixothrix hirtus. Next base: position 3,964 of record JAHWXV010558947.1, on the reverse strand, counting down.
TCCAAATTTGGCTCCATCTGACCTATTATTGTTTCCAAACTTGAAAAAATGCTAGGTGGAAAGAGAATTTCATCTAATGAGGAAGTGATTCTAGAAACAAATGATTATTTTGAGGCGTATGATTCGTCCTATTATAGTGAAGGCACTAAACGACCACAACATCGTTGGAACAACTGCATCGAGTTGAAAGGGAACCATGTCGAAAAATAAATGTAAACTTGAAAGAGGTACCTTCTTTTGTATTACTTACCATAGTTTTCAGACGGCCCTCATATAAACGCGTTTGTCATATCCTGTATTTTAATTTGATATGGAAATATTATCTGTAAGGAACATTCTTCAATGTCTAAATACTTATCAGAGCAGAATGAGGTGATAGCGTAAAAATTGCTCTGCAACGAATTTGAAGATATAACGTCATGGTTTCTGGACCAAAAAGTTACAATAGTTTTAAGGATGAAACTTGTGTTAATACAGTAGTTCATAGATCCAATAAATGTTAAAAGTGGGAACGTAAAGTTTTACCTGTGTTTCCATCCATGTATTTTGGATATAAATGGAGTCACTTGCTTTGATAACAAACTTTGCGCCAATTTGAAGAAACTAGTAACTGCAAACTTTTTAAAGGTTTTCTGCTCATAAGCGGTATAGATGTTCCCAAGTATCCAATATATTTTGAATATTTGGTGCATTCAAATTGTTATGTATAAATATTTAAGTAAAATATATTGGTGTGATATGGAAGAATATCCTGTATATCATGATTAAATGAAACAGCTTTCTTTATGCATTGATTACTTAGAATGGATAACACCAATACCGAAAAAACTGAATATAGTTATAAACTATAGTTATATTAGCAGCTTTCAGCTGCTAATAAGGTCGCATAGCATTAGTATAGTTAAAGAAACTAAGTAAATATGATGTAACAATAAAGATTAATAAAATCCAAGCAAGGAAGATAAAACCAAGTTTAAAATCATTTTATTACAAATTCAAATTCAGTTCATTGCAAGTATTACGGTGTTGCATTTTGTATAAAGTTAAAGGGTTATAAAAGTTCCACATTTAGTTTAGAAATCGAGAAATTTATACTCAAGTTGAACTTTCACCAACAATAACTCGAAAGAATTTACCTGAGCTGATTCTGCTGCAGTTAACTTGCTAACCGGATATTTGAATAGAAATGACAGAATATCTTCGCTCTGAAATTAACGAAAAAGGTCATTATTTAAAGCAGTACTTTGATATTAAATACGTCCGAGAGTCTTGGAATCAACTCTTGCCAGTACTTTGACTATGGTAGGTCTTTTATTATTTCACATACCTATTAAAATTAAAACGTCAAAACGAATGACCAACAAATGTAATTTTTATTAGTTCTCACTGATTATTACAAATTACTGCTAAATTTATATTTCTTATTTATTAAACCTGAAAATGTTCATTATGGAAGTAACTTTGCACAATAATTACCTTTTGTTCTTGTGTGAACATTGTAATATACACTGACAACTAATAGAAATTACATTTGTTAGTTTTTTGTTTTGGCATTTTAATTTTAATATTTGTTTGAATTAAGTCAAAGTCATGGCAAGAGTTGATTCCAAAACTTCTGGGACACACGTTATAAGTGATAACAAAACCAACTTTACTATGATCTCAACATTTCTAAATGCTTAACAAAAACTAAGTGTGGTCAGTTTATTTAATATAAGTTCAGGGATTTGCTTTCAGAAATCCGCGACGAAGTGTGAATTAGAAATGTAAAAATTACGTCACTAATTAGAATTTTAAATCCTTCAATCTGCAGGTAAAGAAGAGTTAAGTCAAAATCTATTATTACTTTTAAATAACTAATTATTCCTAATATACATCTGGATCTTTCGATTGACATAGTGTTTTTAAAAGAAAATTTTTAATTATATGCAGACTATTATTGTTCTACTGCCGCTTATTTTAGTTTAATTATATTCACTTAATTAATTTATGTTAGTCGACCGGTCTTTTTTTTATGTTTTGCGGTAGCAGCAAATTTAACTTAAATAATTTGGTATATTTCGTTCGGTTTTCTATATGTACTTACGATTAATAGCTTAACACAGGCTCTTTCAAATAACGGAAATTAATTAAATATTTACAAGTATAGAATTACTAATTGTATTTATTAAATAATCAATTGAAATAGTTTGAATTACACCACAATTATTTTGTTTTGATAAATGAAATTCTCAAAAACTTGAGGATATAAAAGTATAAAAATAAAATTAGTAACTTTTCAGCATACGAAGTTTCTAATTTATATTAACTAGGTTTTCTAATGTTAAATTGTTTATGTAAAACGCGTTTAAAACTTTAGTTACTCTAAGTGCAAACTATTTTTCTAGAAACCTCTGGATTAGAACCACTTGACTGAATTTAGAACGTTTACAGGTAATAATGTTAATGTTAATGTTAACTTATCGAATGATCTATATAAACGCGCGCCTTATTTACGTTTGCACTCGCGTGATTGATTTTTCAATTTTAATCGCAGTTCGCAATTAGGATAATGTGATGTTCGTTGAAGTTGTAGATAATCTTCTTTTCATGAATACCTCCATGTAAAAAGGTGTCAATTATGTTTAATTAACGGATCTTTTAATTACCAATGTAACTTATATCAGTTTTTCAAGTTAGTTATTGTTTTGAAATGTAGTCAGTTTCGCACTGTCGATTAACTGCAGATAAAGACCTAGTTGTCATGGTTGTAACTCTTTTTATAGCTTCCTTGGGTTTTCCGTTTATTTTAGGTTTCTATTGTTGCAATTTAAATGTTAGCCGATCGCATTTAATTTCTGCCCGTTAAAATTTTTTGTACGCAAATTTCGTTTAGCACCTGTTAGACATGTATATTTGCACTTCCCGATATTTAAATTACTACTGCCTAATCTAGTTTAAGAAATTACAAGGGCTTTTCAATTGCACTTTATCCTTTCTGATTGTAGGGGAATCGTTTGCATCATGTTTACTGTATTTGTGAATTTTCGTAAAGACTCATTGCCATCAATAATATGCTTATTTGGAAAATCTATTATCCTATTCAATGTAGAGGGTCTCATAGTGGAAGTGATCCATTAATCTACAAGTTTTTTAAGTTATTATAAAATCATAGCAAAATAGTGTCTATTAGCCTTTATTTTGCTGTATAATAATTTGTTGTATCTTAAACATAACAAAATTAAAAAAATTGTAAATTATGGAAACGTGAATTTATTTAATATTCAGTTCGGTATTCTATATTAGTTATAACTGTTTGTAATCTATTGGGCATCGATCTAACTAAATTTTCTGTATAAATACTTTTCATTTATTGTAATTCTTCTGCTAAAACATGTTTCAGTTCTTGTTTGTTTCATATCTGGTATTTAGGGGTACGCTTATACACTTAATTCCACAAATCCTCAATAACATTCATTCATATTAGGGGACTGAGGAGGAGGTTTAAGGATTTTGGGGTAATTGTACCGCAACTACTATGTAACAACGGATGCTGAGTGTTTTGAATCATTTTTTCACTACAAATCTAAGAATTCAAGAATATCCAATTTCTGTGCAGTTACTTTAAAATATTGTTTCATAATATATAAATACATCCACTTGTCTATGCAGCATGCAGCACTCATACGAGGGCATTTTAAAATCGAACATCTTCCATATTTTACTGTTGATCTAAGATTATCGTGTTTAAGCTCCATATTAGGTTGTCTCCAAGTGGTAGAGTTACCATGAGACCCAACTATATTAAATTTACTTTTGTCTGTGAAGAATACGTCCTTCCAACTTCTTATTCCGATACCCCTGCAAAATTTATACAAAGTTTTCTATTTTTACTTTCTCTTACCTATATGAAATATAGAATAGAGAAAGTATTGTTTTCGTCCAAAATTTTCGATGTCAAAATTTTAGTGCAAATACACGTTTT
>JAHWXV010558914.1:0-19117 GCA_024586415.1 Phrixothrix hirtus | reverse complement strand
ATGACAGCTACCGTTGTTCTTACACTGCATCAGTCTACAAACCCACCAAGTTTCATTTAAATCGGCGTGGGACACTTCCCTGTGTTCCCTTGTAAGTTACCTCCGAGCTGTGATAACAAGCGAAGAGGATACTGCTTAACAAGTTTAACCTTCTGTTTAATGTTAAAAAATGGGTAATACAGTGAACTAAATTAAGATTCATTGAAATTTTTAAGTAGTTTAAATAAAAGTATTCACTGGGTTACCTAACTTAATTGTAAGCAAGAAGTTTATTTGAATAAGATATATGAACGCTATCCCAACTCGAAATGAACAAGCATTTATGAGGGTTACGGTACCGACCTGCCATAAAACTGGACACGCGTTCATTTATCTGACACTATGGATTCTTTATAAAATTTGAAATAAACCTAAATATTCTTTATCTCTTAGGGCTTAGTTCGTAGTTCTCTTATTAACTCATAAATTGCAAATCTTGCATATGTATTTGAATAAAATTCATTAGTGTTAATTTGTAATCTTTATTGTGAATTCTTCTAAATCCTCCCTAACAACAGGTGATTATTTAAAAGATTAAATAACATTCGAAAATAGAGTAACTTACACAAGCTACTCAAATAACAGTGGACTTTCTGATGCATCGTTAAAATTACTTGGAGTTCGTGACAGTGTAACGTGCTCTGGTTTAACCATTAAAATTTATAACGGGATGCTTGACCAGTGTTACAAGTACTTCAGGTTTAGTTATTTAGTCGAAGTTTGGGCCAGAACTGTACATTGGATTCTGCAGAATCTGTCTAAATCTTACTTCAATTATGTACAAGATAAAATTACTTACAAGGCTGCTTCCCCGTTTGAACTGGAGCTTATAAACTCTACTGGTTTAATGTTATTAACTAGTTTTAATTTTGTGCACTCTGTATATACATTTGTGTCATGACGTTTGTTGTAATTAGCTCCCTTAACACTTTTAATTTTAATTAAGTTGTAGTTCGTAAACTAAATGCTCTTTTCTATTTCTTAACGGGCTAGGTGTACCTCTTTTCAAAATGTTACTTTGTATTCAATTATGAAGCACTGTAAGTGTGCTTTATTTTAATTTAGATTATTAGCAATTAATTTGAAACTCAGGATAATTTTCATGCATGTTATTTTGATCTGTACTTCACTTTGATTTTTTATTTATTTGTATTTTATAAGTATTTACATGAACTGTGGTTATATTACCCTTGTAATATAATCCTTTATTAATTGTTTTATATAATTTTACCTTCAGTAATAAGACTTTATAACATAAAAATCATTTATTAAGCATAATAAAGCAATTTCTACAATGTTTTAATTTTATTATAGATATGAACCAAATTAAGTTAGAATTCAATTGTTTCTCTTTTAATTACTGAACGTAGATGTCGTGACAAGACACTATTTTATGCTAATTTTAACAATCGATATTATTGATTCACCCCTCTAATCTGCAAAATAGCGTTTACTAGCGATTATTGGATAAATGCTATGTTTTAACTTTGTTGTTTACGTGAGTGAAATTTGAGTTACGTAATTATGTCAAATTATTTATAATTAACCTAGGATTAATAAGCGAATCGTGGCCCGACATCCACCTAAGGGTTTCTGTCAGTACTTGGTGGAAGAGGTCTTTCCGGTGGGTGGCCTTTTCACAGATGTACGGAGTGGATCCAAAGTGTATTTCACATCTCGGTGAGTGTTATTATTAATAAATCTTGACCCAACAAAAATTGTATTTTGTTCATTAATTTAATTCAGGAATTCAAAATGCAAGTAAACACACTTTTCTATTTATTTTAATTTAAATGCGATGCATTGCTTCCAGAGCGTTCCGTTTCTTTTAATTTTGAAATGGCACGACCTGTATTTAAAAGTACGGTTATTCTCAAATTAAATTTAAATTAGGACACGTAGCAAAAATGTATTTCAGTTTGGTGCGGTAATTATAATATTAATTTTACAAAGGATTAAATCAGCTACCGGCTATGAGGTGAATTCTCCCTTATAATTATTATTTGAATTATTTGAATTCTCCGTCAGCGAAGGCGGTATACGTTCTCTCTCTAGATTTTGACTTTACATCGCGAGCATTTATATAAAATGGTTATCTGCAAGCTCAAGGAGAAACAGCTTTCTTGTTGCTTAATTCGTATAATTAACATATTCCACAATTAATTAATACAATATCAGATGCGCGATTTAATGCGCTCGAAGCAGTAGTAGCAAGAATTTATGGGACTGCCTTTAATTATTAGTAACTAACAAAAATAGTTGTACAGGCTTAATTAACATAAATCAAAAAATGAAAGTTATGTATAATATAGCGTTTATTAATACAATCTAATTCCTAATAAAATAAGTTACATTGTAATTAATATTTACATATTAGTTTAAAACTGGCTCCTCTAAAAATTTGAAGCTATTTTACGTTTTAAAGCAATTTGTAGTTATTAGATTTTATATGTCAGTTTTAACCTATTGCTTTATATTATTTTGTTAAAATCCATCGTTTTAATTATTATTAATATTTAAAAATTTTTAAAAGCTCCTATAATCTTCACTTCCTTTAAATATTTTTGTAGGTCTTTAATATTACCTACAAATTTTAATGCATTCAAACGAACTTCAGTTTAATTATATATAAAGGAATTAAGATAATTTAAATAGTGTAAAAATTTCCATTAATAGCAAAACTAACATATGCTTATCTAATCTGTTCTTATTATTTATGCACAGAATTCAAACCCCTTGGCCTACATAGCTAATGTTTTGTTTTCTGAGGTCAAGAATCTTGAACTGTTAGATTAATAGTTCATACAAGAAACTTTAGAATATTCCTAATCTTAATATTAATTAATACACCGGTAATTAAAAGTAAATAAATGAATAAATAAATAAATACTTGCTGAAAACTCGGCAATTCCAAAAATGATAATTAAATGAAATATACAGGATGTTTTAAATTAAAGAAACGGTTTTTAACTAATTTAAATAAATATAATTGATGTAGATACGTCATAAATAAACATCAAGTTTGCCCTAAAATTTACTAATCTAAATATATACAAAGGGAAACTTGTAGCTATGGCGTAGGTTCACTACAACTGTAGGTGCCGATAACAATCGCTTCTCAATTTATTTACTCTACACGTAAACATCGTAAAGATCAGGCTATTAAATTAATTAGTACCCTATAGAAAAACCACGCTACCTCATAAAGGTAACGTTACCAGACGAAAAAATGCATAAAATATTTAAAATGAAACTTGAACTGTTTTATTATAGCCTCAGTAAGTAGCCTCTTAGACATCATCTGGTGTTTTGCGTCAAAAATCCCTACCTGATGGGTTTAAGAATTAAGAAGAAAATGCGCAAATACTGTTCTAAAGCAGTCGTTTGATGCTGGTTTTTTGATTTTTTGACAGTGAAGATATAGAGAAGTTTAATTCTACACAAGTCCTTGGAATGGTAATTGATGCTAAACTAGGAAGATATGCACACTTTATTTTCAAAGGACTAAACCTGATTATAATTACAAATTAATGTTAAATTGTTAGCATATTCCATAAAATATGGGTAGATTGTTTTCAATATAGATAGGTTGTATATTGTTTGATATATTGGAATGATTTATTTATTCTCAATCATCATTTAGTAGAAAGTTAGACAAAAGAATATTTAAATTTGAATTAAAAATAAGTATTTTCTTACTTTAATGGTTTAGATATATACAATATGTACATTATAGTTGAATACATTAACTATAAGTTTGTAATTTAAATGAATTTTATATTAAAATATAACGAAATGATATTTTCTTTGACGTTCTTTTGTTCTAAAATATAATGTACTTATATCTAATTGTTTGCATCCTGGCATTCATATCTTTATATTCTGATACAATATCGCTCTAAGGTCTTTATTTCTATCGATTTCAATTATATAACACGAAATGTTTGAAATTATTCGTTTCTTCCAAATTTTATTTAAAACTCAAGTTTCTTGTACATTTATTATTACTTTTTGTTCAATAATTTACTTTAAGACTGTTGAGGAATTGTATTTGATATAAAAGTATCAATTCTAGTGACTCCATACAAAGGTTGAATAAAAGATAAAACTTCCGATTGTATAACTCAATAATTCAAGACGTCTACACACTTATTTCTTAAAATCTCTAAAATAGCTATAATTAGTAAGACAGGTGTAATTATTCGTATAGCTTTTGGGGTTAAAATTCGTAAAATGGAATGTGCAGTGGCTTTTCATTGGTGATGTGATAAAATTTTACACAGTTGATAGCATTGTTTCGATTGATATACATTGATGTTTTCAGTCTGTTCAAAATGAATAAACAAACATTGTAACCCGGTAAATACCGCCTTCTATAACAAAAAAAGTGGGCATCCCATGTTAGCAACTTGCAATGCCCATATGAAAACAATTGAGAAACTCGCACGGAATAACCGAAGAAGCGCTCAAATGAAATGGCTGCCGCACGTAACGTTACTCAATGTAGGGTACATTATCGTTGTAAAAGACCTACATGAATCCCTCGCATACTGACTAAGAAAATTGGAAGAAGCACACGAGAAATTTCCTAAAAGTTTTTACCCTAATGTGCAATTGAAGTTTAAGGATTCCTCCAACGAACGGGACCTATGATAAAACGGTTACAGCTCCCTTGCCTCGATGAAACTTAAGTTTGTCAGAAAAATAATGGCTACAGTTGTTACCGGGTAAGCTTTACAGTTGGCAATGTTCAGAACCTTCCGAGATTTCTTTGTCAAAATAGGAGGAGAGATTTTTATGTAATCTACATAGCTATGAAGAAAACAATTTCATGCAAATAAAAAATTTTTTTTCTACGTAATCCACATTATCAATTATGCACTTATCCCAACGGCTCTGTAGCAATTTAATAATTTCCAAAAATATTCTTTAGGCAAGTTTCCAGAAAACTAATGTACAGTGCGTTTTAACTCATTATCGCAAAAAGAACGTTGTCACCGCAGACATTCTTTTGGATTAGGAAATACATAGTAGTCGCACGGTCATAAATCAGGACTATATGGTGGACGTGTCCTCTCTACAAAACCGCATTCACTGATTACTTCCTGAACTTTTCCAGCTTTATTTATTCTGAAATTGGCATGTAACAGCATAATCTTCAGATGATGATTTGAAACTTATAGGTAACAGTTTTAACTTCTTAATTGCCTCTTTGTATATATTCCCTGTAGTTTTTGTGCCTTTTTGCATATATTCCACCAATAACATTGTTTCATGTTTCCAAAAACCTGTAGTCGTAAGTTTTTTAGAAAAAGATTTGGATTTTACCTTTTGAGGTCGTTGAGACCCCTTATGAACCCATTGCACAGATTCTTATTTTGTAGACTGGTGCCAGTAATATACTCACATCTCGTCACCAGTTACAATTTTTTAAAGAAATGTGTTCATCATTAGCTAAAACTGCAAACTTTGTACGGAAATTGCCCACCTGCATATTTTTTGTTCAGAAGTAAGCAATTTTGGAATCTAACGTGCCGACACTTCACTCATTTCTAAATCACTATGCAAAATTTTCTGGAAGTTCGATAAATCTTCAATCTGGAATTTGTAACTGCTAAATCTTCCACCACTTCGATCTTTCCATTCGTTCTCACCTTCACCGGTCTTTCACAGGTTGTCATTCTGCAGTGATTCCCAGCCCTATCTAAATTCGTTACACCAAAATTTAATTGTAAAGTATGATCATGAATCATCTCCATATACAGCCGTCAATCTTTCAAGCACTTGTTTCGGTTCATTTCGCTCTTAAATCAACAACGTTATTAGACTTCGATATTCGAGTTTCACACCACTCATTTTCATGTACTTAAACATCTCGAGAAATTGTAAAAATGAATTTTGCTTCAACTAACTTGGCAAGTAAAGTGACTGATGCGATTGTCATGTTTTCTCCGAACTAAGGAGATTACATAAAAATATCGCATCGTATATAAGTTTTTTTGGTCACAAAATTAATTACTCAAATGTTAATATTTTAGTACAAGAAAATAATTACGTTACCAATTAGAAATTTTTTATATTAAAAGGAATTATCATCGAAAGCTTTTAGGAAACTAGTAGTCGGTTTATCGGGGTGACGCGTTCATTTGCCCAAAACCCATGCAGGTCAATCGTATTGCAGTGACAACAATGTTAGATTCTCGTAATTAACATTGAAAAATTACTTACCTCTCACATTAGAAAATTAAAATAAGCTAGTTTAGCAGTTTAAAATTGTAGATAATTTGATTGATCAATGCAACAGCAGAAAGGGAATTTAAAAAAAGTTATAAAAGCAGAAAGTTGCAAGAAAAATCATCTTTCTTACCTCGAACACTCGGTGATGTATTAAGCAACCATTGACAGCTTCGCAAGTAAATTATTTGAACGGTAAATGTATAAATTCCGAAAAATACTTTACTCACAAGCTTATCCAAGTATTTGAAAAAATATAATACCTCTGATTGATAACCGGCAGTAAAATTAAAATTTTACGGAAGCACGGTCAAGAAATTTTATACAAATCAAGTTAGCGACGAGAACATCAATGTAATTTAACGCGTTATGTACAATCTTTTTAAGAAATTTCAATTATTTATTTAAGCCAACGAGGTGTAAACTTTCTATCAGCGGTTTAGGTTGTTAAACAATTTATTAATTTTTACATCAACTAATATTAAATGAATTGAAATCGCAATCTTGGATTTAGAAAATTTTAGGAATATGCATAAATCTATCTAGAAATATCAAGTGGAATCTACTACTCCTTTTAAATATAAATTATATCAATTAATCGCATGATCAAATACATTAGCTACCTATAAACTGAATGGTTAAAAATCGCTAAACCAAAATATATTCTTTAAGCTATCATATAATAGGCATTATATAAATGAATCCTAATATTAAAAAGCATGAACACAAAACACGTCAGCAAGGGTAAACCACCAGGTGTTACGAAATAAAACATTTACATAACCTCAGTTATTTGTTAGCACTGTAAAATAGAAGGGCTTCTTACATTCTGGTCTACCTTATTCGATGGAAAACTATTTTTATGCAATACTGAAGTTAAAAAATGTTATCTTATTTTATATGCAAAAATTGAGATTCATTGTAGTAATGAAGTTTCTACCATTACACCGAATTATCTAATTTCAATTACAAAACCCAAAAGTTAGTTTCTAAATATAATAAATTGACTAACATCATTTCTCTTGCATTATTTACAACTGTTACCCAAAGTCCAGCTGATTGTTTAACTGTGCGTTTAGAGGTGGTGGTTTACAGCTAAAGAACAGCTTCGTCATCCAATGAGTACCTAGGAAGAGAAATGATATAATTGTTTATGCTAGCAGAAAATGATTCCAATAGGTGAGGCTTCGAACACCAACAATTTTACGTATTGAACTAAACCAGATTCAGGAGTATTTTATTGAAAATTATTTTGAACATTTGTGTAGGAAGTGAGTTCGTGCTTTAGTTATAAATTGTAGTTTCCCAATACTGATATTTACTTAGTAGATTTGGTTTGGAATATTTTCAGTGACTAACTGTGAAATTCAAAAACCACATTAAAGATACCTTCAAATTTGGGGAACCCTAACCCCCAACGTTGAAATCTTTATATTACTGTAGTAAGCAATCTATAGCAATTGAAGAATGAAAAATAAGGGCAGTTATTACAATCCTTGAGAATCCCCTCATTTTTTTCTAATCAAATCTTTGTTACCACAGTACACCTAATTCTGTTTTCACATGGTCTTTTTTTACAAGATTTTGATTTAACATGGTTTATAAAAAAATAGATTCTATTTTGTTTTAACACGTTATCATTCAATTTAGCACGGGTAAAAAGATCTGTTTGGCATAAATTTAAAAGAAAATAAATATTATTTCAATTATATATTTTTAACTAAAATTTTTTGGAAATATGTATTTCGGGAAATTACGTTTTCTTATCGATATAAGCAAATTTACTTGCATACGTGATTTAAATATTTTTCTCCTTTGTTTACTTTCAATAAAGTTGGACGTATTTTATAAAGGTTTTTTTATATTGATAAAGAAAGTTACATAACACAAAATAAAATTTAAAAGTGGTTAGAAGAAAGGTAAACCGTATTATTTTATTCATGGAGTTATTCAAATTTTTGACTTTTTTAAATTTTTTTTCTTTAAGAAATATATGGAAAACTACAGCTACAATACCAAACCAGAAAGCCATTTATTTAAAAACTAAAATCACATATTTTTTTATTAAAATTGTTTTATTTAGCCCATTTTTTACTGGTTTTAGGAATATGGAACCAATCACCTATTTTCGTATATTACGCAGTGTATTTTGTACACGTTTTTTTGGCACAGTTTTTTTTGGAATATATCGATCGTGTAAAAATCGAATTAGATGTAATTTAAACATTTTAAAGTTGAAGGTTTGGGTTTCCTAAGTTTCAGAGTTGCTTTAGTGTGTTTTTTGAATTTCGCCGTAAAAAATTTTAAAACTATTTTCGATGATTTATAAAATATTACTTTCTTGGAAAACAGTTTTAGCTAAATTCATTTTCAGTTTTGTAATTATTAATTTATTAAACATTAGTAAGAAATTTTCTGAGTTATTTTATGATTAGTGTTTCCGTTTTGTTGAAAAGTCCCCATTTTTGAAGTCATGAATTTTGTATCAAATTTTTTATACACGGTCTTATCCTTTAACTGCATGAAATCTTAGTATAGTTCCAGTTCAGCCTCGGAGGTAGGAGCATCGATTTTGCATTTGTTAAATTAATTTTATATTTTTCAAAAGTGATTGTTTTGCGAAGGGCTGAAGTACTGCACGTTTCTTCGAACTTGTAGCTGTCACTTATACAGTGTGAACAACAAGCAAGGAACATTGATTCCAGAACTAGAATTATTGATTATATGAGATGAGGTTGTTAATAAACGTATAATATTTGCAACTTTGATGTCCTTCAAATAGTTTTTTCACGTTTTTTCAAGTCATCAATTGTGTTTTCTTTAAATTGCAACCTATGCTTTGTGTGGCAACAGTAGATAGTATTTTGTTTTCTCATTACGGTCATGTGAATATATCACAAAGTTCCTTTCATAAGAAAAATGATAGGAAATATCACATGTCCCGTTCAAATCAATTTATTACAACAACCACAATGTTTAAGATTAATTTATTACAAGGAACGTTCAAACTGTTCGCTATTAACCGCTTGGCAATGGTCAATTCTATAGGAAAATCCTTGTATCGCATTCTGAACCACGTTAGTTGATATTGCCAGTATTGTTTCGTGAATAAGATTTTCAACTTTTTCCAAATTCTGAAGCCTATTGATGTAAATGACACTTTTAGGATAGCCCCACAAGAAACAATCTAACAGATTCAAATCCGGGGATCAGGTTGAGCACTTGATCCCAGCTCTTTCACCGACCCACCTATTCTGAAAAATTTCATCTAGGTATTTTGTCAAACGTGAATACCACGACGGGGCGAAACCCCATTCTGTTAGAGCCAAACGGCTTCACCCCGTACGTTCGAGTCTACTAAATTTGGAACAATATAGCTAATACAGGAACAAGTTTGACACCAAGAGCTCTAAATATCGAACGCCATTTAATGTAACCTCAAAAAGGGCCCAAGAATTCTATTTCCAAAAATTCCTGCCCAAACGTTGGTCCTCTCTAGTTTTATAATCCTTTCAGCCAGTGAGGATTACGCTGTCACCAATATCGGCAATTGGGTCGATTTAAAACTCAGTTCTGGGAAGATATAGCTTCAGCGGTGAAAACTATATGATTTACGAATTGTAGATTGTTATCTTTTAAAAAAACTGAATCCCTCTGCCAAAATTACCTTCGAATACTTCCTGAACTAGGTTTACCTTTTTTTTTTAAAATACTCAATAAGGTTCCTGACTAACATTATTATCATGTACCAACTATCTAGTAGAAGAATGGGGATTGCTATTACCTTGCAATAAAACGTTCAATATTTTATCTTCCGTTGCTACTTTTGGACAACAACTTTTCTAATATATTTAATATGTCGTTCAAACTTGAATTTTTTATTAATATTTGTAGAAGTGAAACGTGTGATGAGTACGCGATTTATATGTTCAGTGTTAAATAAAACATATACCTGCTCGTAGGTTGCTCGTCTTTCACCGCATCCAATCATTATTAAAATTTCTTTGCGTTTTGTTGCTGTTAAGCATTCCCTGATTGAAATAATAAGAGATGAGATGCCTTCTCCTACATCTCAAGCCGCTGTTATTAACTAAGCACAGCATATCGATACAAGTGACATTAATAGTAAATCGAATTTGTTTAATAGTTGTTATTACCAAGGGAAATATAACATTTCTTACCATTCTTCTTAAGAAACTTTGTGATATTTTTACATGACCGTAAAAATAAAAGAAAATACTGTGTAGTGTCGCTACACAAGGTACAGGTTACCATTTATAAATTTTTCGATGACATCATAGCCTAAAACTATTACGTCAAAAAATACTTGAACATGTCAAATATGGCAAATACTTAGGCATTAATCTTTTCTTAATAGCTGTTTACGTATAACCAATAATAATAGTTCTAGCATCAATGTTCCTTACTCTTTATTCACTTTGTATATTATAAAATTTTAAATATTTTTACTGGTTGGTAAATTTTGAGTGTGAATGGCACTCAAAGGGTTTAAATTTTACGTCTCATGTTGTGGAATTTAATTCAAAAAAGTAATTTTTGATGTGAAGACTTTTAAAGGTGGCTTGTTGGAGCTACTCCCGTCAAGAAAGACTTAATTCAGCTTAATATTCACCTGATTGTTTGACAAATTCAAGTCGACCGCCACAAATTGCCAGAGGAATTGATCTATCCATTATATCAATACATTTCTCAAATTTCTTTCTGCGCTGACATCCCTCTCTGCGTTATATTATCATGACAAATCCCACTGACTTTTGCTAAAGCCTCTATAATTTGAAAACACAGCTAAGAAATATTCAATCAATCAAGAGATAGTTACGCAAACTTAAATTTGTTGACTCATCAGCTACATATGAGGTATGTCCGAAGGTAAGCTACAATTATTTTTTTCTCCGCTGCTATTATCTCTACTGCTATTATTCGTATACTAAGTAATTGAGCATAGCTTCTGCTACAGAAGCTACGTTCCATTTGTTTATAAACTTTACGTCTGTAGGTGTTACAAGTCGTTCGATGTGGATCCTCCTATTTCTTGCTATACAAACTTAGAATTGCGCTGTCATTCGATTTTTATCCACGTAAAAACTGTCTTCTATGGAAATTTATCAAGATATTAGTGAATCCTATGGTGGAAAACAATTTTACAAAAACAAATCACAGCATGTTTCTTTCAATTTCAGAAAGGGTGCACCAGATTAAATTATGTGGAAAGAAATAAGAGGTCATAGATTTGAATATTATGAAAATAATGTTGCGGGCTAATTGAAAACCAACAATTCTCAGATTATGATGAAGTTGAAAATGCAGTAATAAACTTTTCGAAATCTCTATGTGAGGAATTTTTTCGGAAAGAAATTTTTACTCTCGTCTGCCGCTGAGAAGGTGTTTGGGAAAAAGTGGTGACAATGTGAGAAAATATAATAAACAATGCACTTCTAAATGGTTAATTCAGTTTTTCAATATAATCAATTATTAAGTTTTAACAAAATATTGTAGTTTACTTTTACGACATACCTCGTATTTCACATACAATATCCTATCTAAAATTTTCAAACGTCCATTATTTCACGTAGAATGTCACGCTTATGCTCAAACTATTAAACTATTAAAAAGTAATTGGAATTTAAATATATTAAATCCACCTTCACAACTCAAGGAATTAAATTCCTTTTATAATTTTGAAGCCTTATTGGTTGGAAAATTATTAATTAAAGTCTTAATTGTTGGGGTGATATTATAAATATTTATAACATTATTACACATCCCTCGGCAACTACCATAAATGATTAATGCTACCGCAATACGTGTATATAAATTTACTTTATGCAAACTTGGAATTATAAAGGCATTGAAACTGAACCCTCTCTTGAAATCACCCCCTAAACCCAAATCGCAAAGTGCAAATAATAAGATTTACATATAATTGCAATATTCCCGATTTTCTTTTAAGAATGTAATACTCAGCCTTAATTGATGTACATAAATAAAATACCGAGTACATAATTAGTTATTTTTTGAGAAATACACTTAGTTTCTCTTATAGGCGAATAAATCAATTGAATTCGTTTTTGATAGATACAGATCAACGTTTTAAGCAGTAATGGTCTCGACCACCATTTTCAATTAGTTTTATTGCAAAATTAAATAAGTATTGACTTTGAATAGGGCTCAATTGATAAATATTACATTATGACTGCAATCGTTATCTAATTTGAATGAGTCCCGTTTCATCAATCACAAATGTATAATGAATCAATAACTAAATAAAATAAACTTATTAATTTAATATAAACAGAAAGTGAGAAATGATAACATTGAAAGTTTTGGCGATTATGCGGTCAATTCAAAAATTAATTATTCAAAACTCTCCGATATAATAAAGCATAACACCCATAGATAGGAATATTAAGATTTCATATTCAACTCATGACTTGCTAGAGTATAAAAGAATATTATGCTTGAAATCGCTAGGGATGAATTCTTTACTACGGTTGGCTGTTTTTAAAGTATGTTTATACATTTTATACGTTTTCATAGCCTTCCAATCCATCCAAAATCGGATTATCAATTGGGTCAGTACGACCCAAGCTCTATGCTTGAAGCATCACTTTAAGGTATATATTAATGAATTATGTAGGCGGTGAATCCACAAGGTATTTGGTTTGTGGTTGTCAATTATACCTCATAAAGAACCTTCTTAATGTCGATTCATTTCCGTTTCTCTTAAGATAATGCAATTTATAATTCGTAAATAAGTATTTTGGTATTTATTTTAAGGACCCTAGTAGCTCATGACTATAACGACCGCGTTGTCTTTATTTTGTCCCTATACATATTACTAGACTCCTACTTGTATATGTATTTTAATGTTAAAACTACTTAGTTCTCTCTTTTCCAGTTAAAGTATCCCAAGGTTGGCTGTTAAGACCTACATTGTAATTATAAAGTTTGGGCAACATAAGTGCCGTAACGTAAGAAACGCTGTTCATAGCTATTCTTAAGAATTCTTAATTTTATAGTAAAGGGGTCGTAGTAATAATGATTTCTGAATGCATAATTATGGTTTGTGAAAAATGGAGATTTAAAAAGTAACTTTTAATCCTTTGGGCGCTTCTTACATGAGGTTTGATAATTATAAAACAAGTTAAAATAATCAAAAAACAACAATTTTAAATCATTTTTTACTGTCTTTATCGAGTGAACGTTATCAAAATATATTTTAATGAGTCCATCTTTCGGTCTTTCTTCTTAGAAGTCGTACAAGTTGGGCTGAAATTTAATTAAAAAGGTAGAGTAAGTCCCCCAATCAAATTTGTTGTTTAATTATTTGAAAAGTAAAGTAGTAGCTAACTT
This sequence comes from Phrixothrix hirtus, assembly GCA_024586415.1. Taxonomy (NCBI): domain Eukaryota; kingdom Metazoa; phylum Arthropoda; class Insecta; order Coleoptera; family Phengodidae; genus Phrixothrix; species Phrixothrix hirtus. Next base: position 5,470 of record JAHWXV010558914.1, on the reverse strand, counting down.
TTTCGTATTAGAACTAATTCAATATATGAATGGTTGATACATATTCAGCCTCAATGTACAAAACATCTGTATAAGCTCAATAGAACATATTTGTTGGTTAAATTTACTATTTTAATGAATTTTCAATTTTTTTCACACCCTTCAATGACAATTAATTTATCTGGTCTATGATTAAAAGAGAAGTTTCTAGGAAACAGTCAAAATAAAATAAAAATAGGACAAATACATTTAGAAGGATGTGTGCATTTAAATGTATTCGTGCTATTTTTATTTTATTTTAACTTTTCCCTAAAACTTCTCTTTTAATCATAGATCAGATTAATTAATCATCATTCAACAATGTTAGAAAAATTGAAAATTCATTAAAATATTAATTTTAATCAACAAATATATTCTATTCAACTTATACAGATATTTTATACATTAAACCTGAAGATTTATCAACGATTCATTTAATGAATTGGTTCTAATAGGAAAACGTTAGCTACTACTTTTCTTTTCAAATAATTCAACAATAAATTTTGTTAGAAGACAGTCTACTTTTTCAATTAGTTATTAAAATGCTCTAAAGTGCACTTATAAACCACATTTTTGTGGTTTTATTGCGCTGATGGAAATACATTAAATAAATATGACGTTGAGACAGAAAATCAACAATAAATTTTATAAAAAAGTAAATCCCCAATTAAATTGAATAAAAATAATTTAAAATTAAGGAATGCCAAGTAAATTCTTTATTTTTCGTACAATTTTTTAACAATAGATTTTTCTACAATAAAGTGAGTTTAATTGATACTAGTACGTTTTAAATGTTACCAAATAAATCCATTATTAGCCAGAATAAGCTATAAGCTAATATTTGAACAAAATGATCAATGAATAGGGCGATTAGGATACTAGTAACCGCCTGTGCCGTATTGATGAGTCATCTGTTTGGTGCTGAGGTTATAACTTCAACTTGGAGAGGAAAAACGCCCATGATGACAAGCGCTTGAGGCGACTATTAGTCATTACGGATGAACCTCTGAATACCGTTGACAAAGTCGTAAATTACTATTGGCGCGTCACAATTGGTGATATCTGTGAATACTTCCGTAATGTTCCAGAAAATAAAGACCAACTGAAGTATACGAAAACTTGTGCAAGGTGGGTCCCTCACGTGCTTACCCATGCGCACAAAAATAAGCGTGTGGGTAAGGCAATGACGTGTTTAGAGCGTTATTCTGTTAAAGATCCTCTGCTTACTCACGTTGCTACTGGAAATAAAACATGGATTTGTTATGCAACACCCGAGGGTAAGCGACAATCAATGGCATGGCATCATACTCATTCACCAAAAAACCAACAAAATTGAAGATGGTAACGTCTATCCGGAAACTCATGGCAACCGTCTTCCGCGGTCGCCCAGATGTACTGCTCATTGATTTTATACCTCGTGAAGAAACTATCAATGCAGATGCATATTATGCAATATTGCAGAAATTACTGCGGGTGATTCAAAATTGACGGAAACGTCTGTTGTGTAGCGGCGTCATTCTCCTACACCCTAATACCAAGCCTCATGCACCTAGGATAACGCAACAATTTATTCAGAAATGCAAGGGAGAAACTTTCAACCATCCACCCTATAACTCTGACATGGATTATTCAGATTTACATGCCTTTACAAAACTCAACAACGAAATTTCAAAGTGATGAAGTAGAGGAAACTGTCACTACTTATCTTAGTGGACTACCGGCAGAAAACTATGAAGATGGGACACAAAACCTCGTCATACTCTATGACACACGCCGACTATCTAGAGAAATAGTTTAAAATATGTACTTTACAAATACAGTGTCTACTATTTTAATAGTTAACAGTTATTTTTTGATTCCCAAACAGGTACTAGATTTCAGACAGCCCTCGCAAGTCTTTAACATTATTAGTACTAAACTACGCTTGTCTACAGTATGATTGGAGATTTTAACTTTTCAGAATATTTACCAATTTCTGCCGAAGTCTAAAAATTTGCAATTTTTAAAAGAATTTTTTAGAACAAACCCTACAAACAAGGAGGTATAAACAACAACATAAAATATACTGTTGCTCAACTAAATACTACACGCAGTTGATAAAATTAAGTAAATTTTTAAATCGTAATAATTATTAAAGATTGTTGTTTATCATTAAGTTACAATTTTAGCAGTTTTATTACTTTCACTGTTGACAACAAATGAAAAAAATAGCTTAGGGGTATTTTCTTTAAAATATTCCCTCATAATCAAAACTTATTGGGAAACAAGGAAACGAAATAAAGTATAAAGTGGTAATAAAATATAACGTTTGTTCCAGAATCTTGGAATCAACCCTTGCCATGACTTTGCCAATGTAGATCCTTTCTCATTTCACACACATATTAAAATTTAGAACGTCAAAACAAATAACTAAGAATTTCAATAGTTGCCACTGATTATTACAAATTACTACCAAATTTGTATTTCTTGTTCACACATACGTCAGCCAATATGAAAATTGTTTGCCACAATAAATATCTTTCTTCCTTGTGTGTACATTAAAATATTCAGTAATACTAATACAAATTACATTTGTTGGTTATTTGTTTTGACGTTGTAATTTGAATATTTGTGTGAAATAAAAAGATTTACCATATCAAAGTCATGACAAGAATTTATTCCAAGACTTGTGGGACCCACGTTATATTCGACCGTACGGTATGACGGCAAAAAAGATCTAGAGGTATCTACCGAGAGCTATTCCTTCTTAAAAAATTATTAAATGAAACTAAGTTCCTCTTGTATATGTAGACATGGAAACATTCATCCCAAGTAGAGGAAATAGAATATAAACTAATTATAAATTATAAATTCAACCGTGAGGTATGACGGAAAAGAAATCTAAAATTGTCTTCGAACAAATATCTTTGCTTAACAGATTTTATTCAATAAGTTCTAAGATCCCCTTATATATGCAGTAAAAGGGAGATATAGAGGTAGTTGCCACAAGTAGAAGAAATAAAATATAAAGTAACTAGAAAATATATATTGGACCGAGAAGTATCACGGATAAAGAGAATTAGACATTTCTCATATGTTACTGAATATAAGCAATATAAGCAGTTATTAGAATATATGGAGACAATCTTCCCAAGAAAAATAAATAAAATATGAAATAAAGATAAAATATATTTTCGACTGCCCAGTATTTTAAAAGAAAGAGATTTAGGGATATCATCCGGTAAATATCTTTTTCTTAAAAACATCACTAAATGATAGCTACTATCTATGTATACTCTATATCTTATGTCCTCTGCTAGGGTGGATGTCCCTTTATCTTGGCACGAAGGTGATTCAGTTCGCCATATGTGTGACTTCGCACGTCCTCCATGAGGCTTCTTCTGTCCCTATATGTTCGCTTTCCTAGATCATAGCTATAACTGAATAAATTTCTTAAATAAAGATATTTGTCGGAAGACACTCCGTTATACTGCAGACTTTAGTATAGAGGGTTTCCGAATTATAAGGGGCAATATCTAACACACGTATACACCGGCCCTTAAGGATCACAGATATGTAACAAATGTTATTCTATTACGAAAACGATTTACAAATTTTCACGTAAAATCGATAACAAATCCGGGCCTGTAATAACCCACTTTCAAACATTCGTTGTATTTATAACTAGAAAACCTTATTTTATTTATTTACTATCATATTACTGTGTATTCTAATTGGGTTATTCTACTATTAATGAATGAAAATAGCTATGCAATGTTATTGTAGTAGGTAATAATTTGAAGATATTATTTTTAAAATTATGTATTTCCATTTGTCTATTATCCTATAAACTTTTGTTAAATAGTTAATTATAGAAAAAAGATTTTATATCGAAATATTACCTTGAGTAACCTTTGTTTCGTGTTATATCTATAAATTAAGTTGTAAACATCGAAAGAAATGAACTAAAAATAATAACCTTTAAGATTCATTCTTGTGTACTAATTGTAAGTACATTCTGTAAAAGTCCAAGCAATTCAAATATACAGAATACTCACATGAAGCCGTAATGTACAAATGTCGATAAAAAGAAATTAATTTTATCATAAATTGTAACGAATCAATCAATATCTTTTAACTGTTTTAAGAGAAATTACGCATTACTTTACCTGTTAACGAAGATGTATCTCAAAAGGAAGTGTTCAAAATGCATTAGATTTAGACAAATACACGTGTTATACGTCGGCACAGACCATCTGCGTTTCCTGCCTGTTTTTCTATTTGTTAAAATTATATCTACCAATCGGTACCTAGTATAATAGATCATATTCGATACTTCGCACACTTTGAATGTCTGCAATTCAGTAATGACTCATATGTACTGTAACCTTTACGGCTAAAAGATGTTATTTTAGCCCTTGGAATGTTAAAAACTCCGGTACTTCATAGAATTTATGTGGCCTAAGATGTTGTTAGCCAACTTCCTAAATGTGTGCTAAGGACGCTAGTATTTAATAGATTTAAATAATGAATATATAAGCAGTGCATCTGACAAATTAACTTTTCTCAACAATTGTTAATTTCTAAATCGTTTAAAAAGCTTTTATTATTACTAGATAAGTAAAAGAACTAGATCAAATAAATCATTTAATGAAACTTAATAAAAAAGAATTTGTGTGAGACAACACACGACTTTCTCTTACATGCATAGATATACAAATACATAAATGTTCACAAATAATTAAAATATTATCTACGTTTATTTTGGAAACGATAATTGTAGCAGTCACCCATCCAAACTACCGAACACGTGAAACCCTGCTTAACTCCAGAGATTTTCTCTGATAACCCGCTTCAGCGCACTTTTTCAAGAAAACTTCTAAGTTCACGTAAGAAGTTTCAAAAAAATTGTTAAAAACGTTTTCGAGAAAATAGCAAAAAACTTAAAAATCACAAGAATAAAGTGGCATTTCCGGTAATTTGGTTTTAATTAAATTCTTGATGTCTCATGTACAGAACATATAAGGCATCAAGATGGTTTTTGATTTCCATATAATGATTACTTTTAGAGATACGTTTTTCACAACTAATACTTTAAGTACTTCTGGTTAATCAATTTTTAAACATTTATTAGAGAAACTCCTTGGTTAATATAAAACGAAATTAATTAGCTAAGATACGAGGCATGTTTTTCAAGTAAGTACCGTTTTGGAATTCCTCCGCTGCAGCGCTGCGGACGCTGTCGTGTGCATGCACACTGTATACCTACATCTGTTGGCAAGCTACAGCCACCATTACGGCAACATTAGAGCGTGTTTACATTCGTTTGTACATATTTGAAATGCCTCCGCTCATTGAAAATCCCGCCGACTATGAAATATGCTCTGTAATTCGTTTTCTCAGTGCTAAAGGTGTGAAAGCAGTTGAAATTCACCGTAACATTTGTGATGTGTATGGACAAAACATAATGAGT
>JAHWXV010558903.1:0-10282 GCA_024586415.1 Phrixothrix hirtus | reverse complement strand
AATTGTACATTTTTTAAAAGATAACTTTCGAAGCAGCTCTAACTTTTCTCGAAATGATATAGTTAGATATAATTAAAATTTATAACAGAATGTAATTTTTTCAAATATTTTTTACAATTTTTTAAAATGTAATAATATTTCCGTGTTTGTAGAATATTTTGAAAGGTCACGTTTCAATTTAATTATTTTTAAATGATAACTAAGAATATTACCTTTTAAATTATACATTTTTAAACTTAATTAACGTTTAACCAAAGGTATTAGGGTTATTTTTTGATTTACATATTATTCATATTGTAACATATTTTGATTGTACATTTTTTAAAAGATAACTTTGGAAGCAACTCTACCTTTTCTCGAAATGATATAGTTAAATATAATTAAGATTTATAACGAAATGTAAATTTGCGAATATTTTTTACTATTTTTTAAAATGTAACAATCTTTCGGTGATTGTAGAATATTTTGAAAGGTCACGTTCCATTCAATTAATTATAAATAATAACTAAGAATATTACATTTTTAAATATACATTTTAAAAGTGTTTTTCTTTCTACGTCATGCGGACCCTACCACTGATTGTTATCTATCCATTGTCGGCTACCCTATACTAGATTTGCCTGACGATCCCTTACTGCTAGATTTTAAAATATTCACTTTTCATACTACCTTTTTTAAAATATTACATAGTGTAATCATTAAATTCTATAGAATAATAGTTTGAATCCTTATTCGATGTATATCTCCACTTTCCCACAGATACAAACAATTTGTGTGTGTTTATTGATAAACCTCCAACACCGCAGGTTAATGATCTTCTTTGGCAATATAACGCTTCATAATTTTAGGGGCATCATTTTACGATAGAATTTCACGGTGGTCTTAGCAATTCTAGAACTAACTCCCAAGCGATCGATTTAATCTCTCTTCGATTTATTCGCCCCCATCCAAATTATTATACATATTTTTATTTAGATATTCACTATCACATATTGTTAAGCATTTACGAGACCCGTCTTTCTTCACGAAGGGCTTGACATCCATATTTTGTTGTTTATTTAGCCTGCCATTGATTATTTATAACCGCTACATATGCTCGATTTTACATTTCAGATTTATTTCAAATATCTAAATTATTATTATGCATATGTATTCACGTTATAGTTCTTTTACTTGCAAAATCAATTTTTTAATTTATATATCAATCTAATTTAAATTCAAAACGTATACATTATTTAAATAGACGCATCTATATAAATTTTAAAACTTCTATCGATTAATAAATATGCTCAATTTCGCGGTTCAGATTTATTTCAAATATGTAAATTATTATACATATTCACTTTACAATTTATTTTGGTGGCAAAATCAATTTTTAAATTTATATACCAATCTAATTTTAAATACAAAGCATTAATAAGCAATAATAATTGTTTGCATATATATTAAGCTTCACAGTTACACGGGTTATTATTTACATGAGTTATAATACGTTAATTAAAAGCGAGCATAATCTATTTCAATCGGAACTTTAAATTCCAAAACTTCTAGCAGATAATCATTTTAAGGGTACATCTGATATAATTTTAAATTTATATGACATGTGTAAGACGCGCACTGTCAGATTTCTAGTTTAATACGCAATTCTTAAATTTATGTAACCATCTAATTTTAAATTTATACATTTCAAATTCTCGATTTATGATTTCATAAATATGCTTAATTGTTATTATACTTCAAATTTATAGACTATTATTATATAATTCTTAAATTTATATAACTATCTAATTTCAAATTTATATGACATCTGTAAGACGCGTACTGCCAGATTTCTTTTAAATTTATATGGCATCTGTAGACATGCATCGCCATAAAACACATTAACCTTAACATTTGTCTTGCATTTTTATTGCGCATAAATTAACTTACTCTTTACATTAAATTTATAACGTCTGCATTTTACCACCCACAAATTTCTTCAACTGGAAACTGGGATGCTTCTGTGACAATTTCATCGTCTGGAAACTAGGAGGCTTCTATGACAATTTTATGGTATGGAAACCGGGAGGCTTCTATGACAATTTTAAAATCGTCAGAAATCCCTCTTAATATCTACTGTCGATTTCTTAAATCAAAGGTTGGCGAAGACACCACTGAAGCTATGACTTCCATTCTAAAAAACAAAGATAATCTGCAGACAGACAACTGAAAAGAATTTTATAATCGTAACTTTTCAAAATTGATGAGCCTCTACAACGTTAATCAATATTTCACATATAGTGTAACAAACCTTCAATTGCTGAACGTGTTTCAAAACTGTTAAACGATATTTATACAAAGCTTTTAGTGTACGCGGTAATTATAGCTGGATAGATGTAGTGGATGATGTTACAAATAACTATAATAACAGCAGACACTTAATAATTGGCATTAAACTTAAAGATGTGACATCTAACCTGGATAAGATCTATAACAATCATTTGAAAACTTTTGAAAGGCGTCGTCGTTTTAATATAGGCGAAGTAGTTAGAATTAGTAAATTTAAAAGTATGTTTGGTAAAGGATATACACCCAACTGGTTAACTGAACAGCTCCAGTGACTCATCAGTTTGATGATATAGACGTTTTCTATGAAGATGAACTTCAAAAAACAGTACAAAAATATATTTATCTGGTGAAAAAGGTTTTGAAAAGTAAAGGCAAAAGTCTGTTGGTGAAATTAATTAAAATCTTGCAACTCCTAGTTGAATAAATTCCTCTGGTATACTTATTTTAAGCTTTAACATGTAGTAATAATTAAATAAAATAAAAAGGGAAAGATGAGGATACATACATTTATTTTAATTTTCTTACAATTATTACGCATTCCCACATTTAAACTAAATTGTTATCACTATTGCTACATCTTCGTTGCTGTCTTCATTATCGGACATACAAGCGACTGTATTAAAATAAGATTTCAAAACAAGAATTTCTTGCTAAATAACTCGATCAGAACGCCTTTGCCTATTTGTCTGTTTTAGTTAGTGTTTATTAGGTTTCCTATATTTCCTTTCGATAGGACTCGTGGCAATTCTGTATTTAATTATTTTTGCTTCGGTTACTGCTATCTGAGTCGGCTACCTTCTTCCTTATCCTTTCATACAACTTATAACGCAATTGCAACCCACCTAGCAGCAACTAGTCATGCAACACACCATACAGCTTATCATGCGTATGTTTGGGCACGGTATAAAACGCTAAACTAAATTACATACAAAACAAATTGAAAGTCAAAATACTTATCAAATGTGCAACTTCCTGAAATAAAATAAATACTTAAACAAAAAAATGCACTCACGATTCAAATTAATAAATAGTGAAATTGAAAAATTTATAAAAAAAAAACTAAAATGTACAAAATTTAAAATTAAAATTTATCCCATGTATGATGTTAATAACTTCGGATTTAATTGTCTAATTTACGATTTTTGGGATAATCTAGTAAAAATCAGTTTTCTTATAATGAAATTGACAAAAAACATATGTGATACGCTTTACATATATTCAAAAATAAAGTTGTTTTTAATAATGTAACTTATTTCTTTTAACATAAACAATTTTCAAATTAAATCAACATTTTCAAGCTTTCTAAAATAACAAAATAAAATTTCGACAGATCTTGTACAATCATTCGTATTCTATTCCACAATCCTCTATGCTTCTTTGGGATGCGAAATTCACCGAATGCTTCCTTTCTTTGATATTTGCCTATTTTGATGTACTTCAGAACATTTCACTTAATTATTGTTAAAATTGTTTGTAAAACTGGGTTTATTTTCTTTATTAATACGAACTATTCACAAAATTGTTTTTTAAGTGATAATTCTTTGAGTTTGTATTTAAACTACAATAAGTTTTCAAAGTTCTTGGTTTTAATAATTTTGTCCGTTTACAACTTACAAGTTGCCGGCCATTAAAATTGCAGGTTTGTATATTTTTGAAATTAATTATCTTAGTTCAATGTTTTACTTATTAAGTTTTCGTTTTACGATTCATTTTTTTCACAAATCCAATCCAATGTTTTATTAAATTATTAACATGGAATTGGAATTCTTTCCTTGATTTATACAGGTAAATAATTTTTAATTTAACTTACTTAGCTTTAGCACAATATTATATACTCTTTTTATTTTATTTTGGTTCAAATAATTTATTTTCTTAACTGTAATCTTTTATCGTAGAATTTTGTTGAATTAATTATTGCATTCTTGTTACAGAATAATATTGATCACCCTCATCAACCAGGTTAAAAGATGATTTTATTTAATTAAACTGAGTAGAACATGCCCCTTTTGTTACTGTTAAACTACTGAAATTTAGCCAGGATCTTAATTAAATGTAAGCTGAAACTATCGAGTCTGCATATTTTCAAACAAAGAAAATCACTTCTTTTGAAAATATATAAGTAACTCAAGATTTAATTCCTGCTTTAATGGTATCATAAGGCTTCAAATACCATCATGTAGCTTTCTGGAAACCATCCCTGAATATTTTATGGGTTAGAAAAACAAGGTGGTTCGTGCCTGAACTAATTTAAAATTACAAATTTACAAAATGTTACAAAATTTAACTAAATGGCTGGAAAATAGTATCAAAATGTTCTCCCCATCTTCGTTATTACCAATATGACATTAACATTGAAGAAAATTTGGCTTCTTGATCGTAAACAGCACTTAAACATGCACTAACTTCGCTTGACCAAAAGAGCCTTTTTATGCACAATTACACCTTTGTTTATAGGTTAATAATTATTTACATTTATTGTTTCTATGTAAGCATATGCATCAATTAATCAAACATGCCTATTTTATAACAAATTGAAGTTAATCTAAAATATTTATTTATTAAGATTTAATTATTAGTTTAATGCAAATGCCTAGATTTATTATTGGCGTATGTTTACTAATGTATTATTTTAACTATGCTTATACTAACATTTCTTCATAATAGTTTATTTTGAAATTTGAATCGAAAGTTGGAGTTTACTTCCGAACATTCCTCGTAAATTGTTATACCTTTGAAATCATTAACATATTTTGAATACATTGTATCATTTGACAATCCTTATACTTAATTACATTCATTTTCTTGAATTATTTTATATTTGTGCAACTTTATATACACTAAGTTCAGATTATAACGTGACGTGCCCAGTTTCAATTCTTTGTTCTTACGTATGTGACTATATCTACCACAAATAAACAGAATAATTAAACTTCTCTGTAAACTATTAGAATTTTCGAAGTTCGATTAATGGTGCGTATTTAGACTTCCCAGTATTTATACAGCCTAAAAATACAAGACCATATTTCCCGCAACCGTTGTCGTTAAATAATTTTATTACAGAATCGAATATGGTTTTGCAAACTCTTGCAGCTAGAAAGACTGCACCAAGTTTTATATCTGCTATTACTTTGCGGCCGAATTTCGCAATCTCATATGGTTTTCCTACCTCCAACTTTCTTTTTCCATTTTTCCGATGCTATTTAATTTTAATAGAGCCATTGCTGCTACTGATATACGACGTGGATAAAGTACTTTATAACTTGACTAAAATACTTTGGTGTATGTGGAAAATGGAGAATCTTATATAGTATATGCACTAGGACGCGGAAATTTAATTTTACTCCCACAATAGTCGATTTCTCAAATAGATGTGTATATAAACTATTCGAAATAGAATTTTAAAGACATATAAAAGAATACTGAAAATAATGGTTTAGTTAATTTTAAATTTATAATATGCATATATAATACAGAGTGTTTGAAAAAGAACTCCCTAGCTTTATGTATAAACTTAATGGTGAAATTAATTGAAAACTACATAAACGGGTACATACAATGAAAGAGACTACCTTCAAGTTTATTTTAATGTTAGTAAACTGTAAAGTGGGATCCATTTATTGCCCTACATACGTGGAGACGATATTCCACTTCTCGCCATGTATTCACCAACACAGCCACTGCTAATTGCATACTACGTCTGACCAATGACGTCTTTGGGCTTCGAACACGCGAAAAATGGATCTGCTCAACAGTAGCTTAAGAAATTCTTAGTCTACCTGGTGATTTCACTTTTAAAGCACTGCCGGTTTCCTTGAAAGACTTTAGCCAATAATAATAATAATAATAATATAATGAGAAATTGGGCGTATTCAATAATAATAGTATTTTATTTATTCAATCATTTGAATCTCAAGGAAGAAGTTCAGCAAATGCTACCATTTCGCTTATCCCTTGTTAACCATACATAAGAATGCTTTATTTACATACAATACATCAATAGATATTTAAGCAATTAACTAGTTAAGGTATTAAATAATTGACTAGGGTATGTCAGCATTGATTTTTATATAAGATTTGTGTAACCTTTTGTTTAAACTGGTGGACGCTTAGATCTTTAATTGAATTAGGTAACTGTTTATATATTATAGCCATGTTGTAAGAGAATGGCCTTTTATAGAACATAGTATTGTGCTGTGGAATAGTCAACAAGCCCCTATGTCTTAAATTTATGTTGTGTACATCAGTGCTAACCCGAATTCTGTTACATAAATAGGGTGGCTGTTTAATTATTATTTTGTGATACATTACCGCATTTTGTAAGTATCTCATATTTTTCATATTTAGCCAAGAATTGTCTGATAATTTATGTGTAATGTGATGAAATTTGGGAATGCCCTAAATGAAACGTAAACAAATGTTTTGGACTCGCTTTATACGTTGTGATGTATCCACATCCAAACAACATTATATACCGGCGCATCATACAGAAATTGAGATAGAATTAAGGACTCACTAAGCAGTATTTTTGTTTTAATGTCCAAGTATTTCCTATGACTATAAAGTAATCTTAAGTTAATATATGCATTTCTAATATTTTTACTAATTTGTTTTCTGAATCCAAAGGTTTGTTCAAATATCATTCCTAAATTTCTTGCTTCCCCAACGATAGGGACTATCACTCCGTTTATTATTACTGGGGTATAATCAAATCTTTAAGAGATTTACCAAATACAAAAACACAGGATTTATTTGAGTTTAAGATCAAGGCATGATCACGTGAAAACTGATTTATACGCTCCAAATCAACATTTAGGACCCGTACAGAATATTCAACATTTTCTGGATGAAAGGAATGGTAGCGTTGTGTATCATCCGCATACATGTGAGGATTACAAGACGTTACATGATCGCACAACCTACTTGTATAAATGGTGAACAACAAAGAACTTAAAATGAATAGAGTTAGATACGTTTGCAGCCACCCTGACACAGATAGTTCTTGCTGTAGGTGGTTCACCACCATACTGACGTCTAAAATTACATTTCACTGTTATAACAGACTCAATTTGCGTCTTCTGTCGCGGAGTAGGTATTGCACTGCACTGAACGTCTAAACTGAAATGAGCACTGGCACCGTTATTATCAACATGAAGCTGCCCTGCCAACTGCAGCAGCTGAATTCTCGTATTTACGGGACCAAAACTTGGACAGTTTATGAAGCAAACACCACAAACCAGAATAGTTTACGTCACTTTGTACAGATTCTAGGGTACATTAAAGCTAGGGAGTTCTATTTCAAATCCCTGTATAACAAGCATTTTTAAATTAAAATTAAAGGACGATGTCACAACTTATCAGATTTCTCACACTCTTCAACATATGGCGACACCACTAATTCCATTTTCCAATACTTTTCACCGCCCAAACACAGATGACGACACCTACACAACTACCTCCGCCATCTTGCGACAGATAGCGCGCTGCGGAACGCAATTTTGGTATCATCTCCATGGAAATTAGTTTTAATGGCGTTACTTCTGACCGCGAATCGGCATAGTGTATACTACTGCCAGAATCGCCTCCAGGAATCCGAAATCCCAGAACCACCTTCCAGAATCTCCGGAATCGCCTCCAGGAATCGTTGCCTGGAAAACACCATATAGGATGCTACCGCTTACTTAATTCGAGTTGGAATATCCGAGCGGTTACAAAGCTGTAGATTGAAAGCGTGCGTCCACAAGCTTGTTGAAATTTTATGTTAGGGTTTATATGGCAGCATAAGTTTTATTTAATTTTGGGACCTTCACACTGCTACTAGCCTGTGAATGGAAACGAAGACCGAGCCATCAAAACATACTGCTGACATATATCAGAAGTTATTTTTATATTATACGCGCGCAGACGTCACAATTTTACGTAATTCCGACGGGATATAAACCCGCGATCTTCACCTGTAAGTAAGAAACGTGCACTAAACCACGAAGCGTTTTGATAAGTCAGCTATTAGAAGGTTGTATTAGTTGAACCTGTAAATCTTAGAAGGCGCTTACTTGTAGCTATTTTGCAAAACTACCATGTAAACAATTTGTGTATAAAATGTCGGGTTAATATTACAGAACCTAATTTGCACTTAGCAAAAGCTATGTACTTGGATATTGGAGTTCTTGTCATTATCGGGTTCGTTCCAAAAACCAGCTACCGGCCTTTATACCCGACGTTATCAGAAAAATCTGCACACAAAACATGTCAATATTATCCAGGGATATACTTTTTGTCAATTTTTGACTAAAAAATTGTCATTTAAATACAAGGAGTGTCCAAAATACTACGCGCTCGCGTAACAACTTCTTAGCTTGCACAAAGTCGCACAGTATAGCACAAATGTCGCAAAAATGTGAAAAATGTTGCACAAATCTTGCTATATAAACCTTCTTAAAATACTTCTCTTTAGTTTCCTCTATACACTATTGAGAGAATACCAAGGATATTAGGTGTCCACCTCACAGTAACAAATCAACGCACATTTAGATCTTATACACGGATATAAAACTTTATCAAATCAGTATCTACTACTACTGTAGCTGTAGCTGACAACTTCGCCTATGAGAATTATGATATATTGAGTCGTTTCAATACCAATTCTCGATATGTCGAGGGATATGGAAAATGTTTACCTCTGTAGCCGCAACAACAGCCACATTTTATGAATGAGCGTAGGCCGAGAAATCTATAGTTAATGGTAGATAAGGAGAAAAAAAAGGTTCCGCTCGTGAGAAGCGGAAATACGATATACAATGTTCTCTTACACAGCTCACAAGTAGAAGTAAACGAGCAAGAGACACCGAATCCTACAGGAAGGTGTCTTATAATGCGGAAGATTCGAAGCACAAAGCAATGCCCGTAATATGAAATGGTAAGAAACCTTATTATAAAAGTTGTTTTATCATACTCCTTTCTTGTGCAACTCAGAGAAAGGATAGCTGTTCGATGCTTTATTGATTAGCTGATGTATATACCTTACATAATAGTTTGTACTAATAAAATATCTTTTGTAAGTTTTCGGCTAAAAGTCGAGTAATAATTTATAACAAGTTGTAATAATACAATGGACAGTAGCTATCTAGGAAATATTACAAAATCATGATTTTATTTAGATAGGACTAAGTTAGATTTACACAGGAGTCGAATATTCGCACATCACTTATTGTATCTTCTAAATATCTAACAACATTTTGTTAATTTAAATTTAGGTCAAAATGTTATACCAATTATATTTATATCTTTCCTTTATTTTTTAAACATTGAAGTAAATATATCCTTACTATTACTATTGTATCAGCTGTATTCTAATTAACTAGAGTACAGAATTGACTAGAAATAATTGTTTTATTTTGTTATTTATTAGTTTTTTTGCGCAAGGCATGTAAATACGGATTGTCACGTATATGTGACACTAGTCGTAGATATGTGACACATTTTGCTGACACATTCAACGTTTTTGTTGATTCCTTCAATAAACCTTCAAAAATTAAAAACATTACTTCTCTATAATTATTTAAAAGTTTACATACGTAAAAGGAAAACAACCATTTGTAATTGAAATAAACCATTATATGAAAACTATTTATTTGATAGTAGATAGGAGTGATCATGCTGTTCATAGAAAATTAAATTTTTGAAACAATCATCGAGACCATAGTCCAATAGGTTTACTGTCGGTTCTTTACTTATTTCACACATATGCCAAATAGTACTTCTTTTCTTTTCCTTTGTACGTACTTGACATCTTTCGTTGTGATAATAATAAAGTATGTTTCCTAAGGTAATTTTTACATCGTTATTATTCATTTTATATTTATAGTGTTATATTTGTAACATGGAATAATTTTAATTTTGTACATTCTGATGATGGTATTACTTTTTTAAGAAAAGTTAAAATTGCCGAAACAATTGT
>JAHWXV010558901.1:0-12416 GCA_024586415.1 Phrixothrix hirtus | reverse complement strand
ACACAAATGTTTAAAAGTTTATTGACTCATTAAATATAGATATTTTTTTTACGAATAGTTATTTTATGAAGCGTCCGATTATACGTATGAGCCAGTGTATATGTATTAAATTTTACAATAATTGGTCTGGTTTTGTTCCTATTATCGCTGTTAATACATCCTATACGATGTGTACATTCTACGTCATCTTTGGAAATATCCAAGTTCATTTTATTTTGAAATATATTTATTACAAGGTCTTCAACATTTTGGTTTTTCTTTCTGGGATTCCCAGAACACGTAAATAGTTTCTCCTACTATATTGCTCCTGATCATCAAGGTTTTTATTAATTTTACATACCTAGTACATTTCTATTTCTTCAATTTTTTGTTTCATATTCTGATTTTCACTTGTTACCGCATTTATATCTGTTTGTAACCTTCCCATTTGATCAGTAATGTTTTGCACTATTACACTACTAATGTTATTTGTGAAATCGTTCAAAAAGTCTTCTGTTTTGAAAAGTTCCTTAATTTTATTGGTTATAATGATATGAATAACATCAATTTGACCTTTTGTCAAAAGCATTTTTATTTCCGATATTGACAGAATTTATAAAGATACTACACAATTAATATGGTATACTTATAAAGCCAAGATTTAATTACAGCTAGGTGGGGACTATTGCATGTCTACTTACGCCGAGGACACATACACATCAAATATGAACATAAACACTGCTGAATAATATAATAATGTTGTTTGTAAGTTGTTTGGCGGTAAAAGGAGAAACTATCCCGTTCGTCGGCGTCATCAAACTCGCTGTGAAGTAGTAGCCTTGTGTTACAACTATAGGGGCGAATATTACCGCATATTATATCAATCTATTAGCAAGAAAAGTCCCGTTAAATATACTAAAATGTATATTTCTAAAAAAGTACTAATTCTAAGGAATAGAGTTGTTGGACGAAAATTGTTTCCCAAAAAAAAAGGCAAAGTGTCTAGTTGTATTATCTGATATGGATTATGGACCTGAAGCAAATTTATTAGAAAGTGATATGACTTGTGAGTAATATAATTTTGAAAATTTTGCAAAATTTAAAAAATCAAGAGAAAAAATTCAGCAATTAAAAAACAAAAAATGCGAGGTCAGAGTACAAGTCATATGTGGCTACAAGAACGCCAACTAATGCTAACAGCCTCAAATGTTGATTCCCCTTGCAAAATGCGACATACAACATCGCGCGAAGGACTTATGAATAATGTATTGTACTGTTCTTTCAAAGGAAATGAAAACACTAACTGGGGTGCTGAGCATTTGTCTGTGGCATTGGAGGAATTTCAAATGCAATGGCACGTTATTGTGGAGCGGTTTGGTCTCTTCACCGATGAGGTGAACTGTTTTTGGCTACAAGTCCTGATGAACTAATTGATAAAACTGCATTGGTAGAAATTAAATGTTCTGTAAATTGTGCCAACCTGACTCCAGAAGAAGCTATAACATTCCATCTAGTAAATATGTTTTTAAATGCGTCATTGTTTTATAACATGTTGTATTCGTTTTTTACAGCAGATGCGTACGGTAAGTTGGTGAACAATGAATATATTTTGTGCCAAGCTATAGTGTATCCACTTTTGAAATAACAAACTTTTACTGTACATATACTTAATATTGAAGTTTTTCAAACTTGTAAATGTATATGTAATTTTATATCTATAGGTTACAAATAATAAAAGTAAAACATAATTAATGTGTTTTAATAAATTGTAAATAATTTTTTAATTTTTAGACTGTGATGATATATAATAAAAATCAAATACAATTAGTAATTTTTGAGTATTTTTCATAAATTAAATTATTTTTATTTAATCATCTTTAAAAAAAGGAATCGAACTTCCATAATGAGTAACAATTTTTCTATTTAAAAGGTAATTACTAGTAATAATAATTTATTACCAAACAGAAAACTAACAGTGGAATAATTATAGCTATAATTATGACTAACACAAAGTTGTAAATCAAAACTATTTTTGCATTTCAGGATTAAAATGACACATTTAGACTAAAGCAACGCTTACAATCTCAAGGGATTAAAATTTTACTTTAGTCCTTAGGGAAATAAGGTAAATTTAATCTTGCATAAACAAAATAAATCTATGGCAACAACAAAAATTAACCAATTACAATTACATATTGGTGAAAGCATTATAATAGTGCTCCGTAAATAAATTGTAAACATTTTCCTTGAAACATACATTATACAGTTAATAAAACTAGAATTGACGCGTCGTTTATGCCCGTTACAGTGCTAAGAGTATATAGGATCTGTTTATTTTTTCTTATACCTCAACATGATTATTGAATCAGTTATAATGTATATATAGTTTGGTAATGTACGATATGTGGAAAGTAAATAAATTGTTATAATGAACCAGAAACTTCTCTGTTTATAAACTTGTATAAGCTGAAAATGAAAATTTAAAAAATCATTTCCGGATTTTATTTATAAATTATTTGCACATGTAATATACTTAATAAGATACAAAAATATTTGATTATGTAAAAAACGAGCACATTGGTTTTTAACATGAAACTTGTGACATTGCAGGGTTGTTTCAGTCATATTTAATTAAACAATGGTAAGGTTTCTGTCTTAATATATTAGAAGGTGTTTAATTTATTTGCATTATACGAATTTGAACTACATCTTCCTATAGTAAGAAGGTAGGAATTTGAAGAAGCCTTATTTTCTTACGAACCGTGGGGTTGGACGTGAAAGTTGTATTTTGATCTTTTCCACATATAATGAGTAGTCGCTATATCCAGTCACCCCTTCCTAATGGCGTGGAAGCTAAATCAAAGTCGAATTCAAATTTAGCATCTTTATTTATTTAATTCATTTCAGGTTTAATTGGCAAGTTTAAATCAGACCTCAAACGTCATACTGTTTCGATAGTGCAGACGTACTAATTTATTTCTAGTAAGGGATTGAGGGAATTGGGGTGAATATATTAATGTTATCTGATAATTAAAAATAAACCCTAGTGATACCAAACTTATAAAAGGTTCAGGTGAAGACGTTTGGCTTTAAGGTAAAACTAGAAAGTTAACATATAATATTAAAACTTTTCATGGCAAAAGTTTTGTGCGGCAAACCAAAATGTCAAATCAGTTTTTGGTTAAGGTTTCACGCGGAATTGGAGCGGCGAATTCTTCTGCGTGAGCTCGATAAAAATAAGCAATACGGTTATGTATAAACTCAAAGATATGGATAATCAACCCATATTAGGCGGTTTTTATGCGCAAGAATTGCAGAAGGTGAAATTTTCTGACGTCTATCTTATCGAAAAAATTTTAAAGCGAAGGCCCACAACCGGCGAAGCATACGTAAAGTGGTATGGATATAAACATCCATCATAGTGTACAATTGACAAAATTGTAGCATAAGTATAATGTACAATAATATTATTCAAATGTAACGTATTAGTCTGTTATTTAGCAAATAAGTAAATAATTTGTATTTTATATCAATTTCACTGAAATAGCAATAATACTCTTAATAATAATAATAATATATACATATACACTTAAAATTTAGAAAACAAATGTTTTTATTGCCTATAAAGTACAATACTGTGACCCCTAGATTTCTTAGTAAAATCGTACGAGTTCAAACTAATAACCTACATATCATTTCATTTCATTTTTGACATGTCAAAATACGGTTCCAGTTTCTTAAGGTAGTCCCCAAAGTCTCCAGCAATAAGGACTTGAATGAAAGTAGTCTCGTCAATTTCGCCATTAAGAAAATTTTCACAAAGCGCAATTCCCTTATCGAACTTTGCAAACAGTTGTTGACATGCAACATTGGTGTCGACATCTTGTTCTCCATCGTAACCATATTCAACTTCGAAATCGGTAAGAAACGCCGACATTATAATTAGTTGACGAATTCTTTCAACATATTGTTTACCATGGTCAGTACCGCTCCCCTCGGTTAACATAAAATGATCCCAAGAAATTGTGTAGATTTCGTCTTTAAGTAGATAGCGTTTATCGTTTAAATGAAACAATGCAAATTTTAATTATTTGATAGTATAAATGGAATGTTTTACCGATTTCAAAGTACACTGACCTTTAATTATTTAAATATGCTTTTGAAAGTAATCTAAATAATCGTTAAAAGTTATTTTGATTTTTACTACATTGGTGACAATTCCTTTAGTCTTTTTAATCGAATCATTACATCCTTGCACTTACATGCTGTACATTTTACTTTTTAAGCTCACAAATTTTAAAAATACTCTACCGCAATTCTCATCTTTCATTTTATCTAGAACTTTTTTATTAACTAACAGAATTCCGTAGGGGTTATCGCTAGCACAGTTATAGGTATCAAATCTGTCTAGATTATCTTTAATAAACGCATACAAGACCTTACATTCTAGTAAATACGACAGAGAATTAGTATCGGTATAACAGATGTTTATTTTATTTAAAGGGAACGATTTTAACATGAAATTATAATGAAAATCATATATAAGAGCCTTAGATAAATTTAAAATTGAATTTCCTATGTAGAACGGACGATTAAAAAGCACTTGATATCTATTTAGTTTGATAACTACCAAATTCTTGTCGAAAATTGTACAACTACGAAACGTCTCTATATTTACGTACAAATTCCATTGTTTTACCGTATACCGAATTTATCATCAGTTTACAATGATTTTTATCAAAGACATTAGTTGCAGCTGCTCTTAAAGCCGTATTCAGTCCGAGATATCTTTTATGTCAGGGGGATTGGTCAAACTTGATCGCTATATGTATTTTAGTTAACTTTAGACCTGCTTCTAGAACTTGCTTTAAATTGACACAATGAATTACGTACTTTTCTTTAGGATAAAGAGTAATAAGGAATTTCGGTTGTTTACCTCCTTATGGTGATAACTGAAGTTCAATACAATATGGTAAGCTATTATATAATAAGTGCAGCTCCTTCGGTTACTCTAAGTCTACTTCAAAGTCATATCCTACATCACCCTCATTCAGAATACTCATTATGTTTATGCTATCAATTTTTCTTGCGTTAGCCACTTAAAGCCGCCTAGGGGTAGTAAACAACACATTACAAAACTATACATGTTGTTAATATGAAA
The DNA here is from genome assembly GCA_024586415.1 of Phrixothrix hirtus. NCBI lineage: Eukaryota > Metazoa > Arthropoda > Insecta > Coleoptera > Phengodidae > Phrixothrix > Phrixothrix hirtus. The sequence goes on along the minus strand of JAHWXV010558901.1, from coordinate 7,276 downwards.
GTAAGCTAAAAGCTTGCTAGGTTTGTCTGAATCAAAGTCGTTCATGTAACGATTATTCGCTTCACTATATTTCGTTATGCATTCGCTAATGTCGTCTCTAATTGTTCTTTCAAATAATAAAATCATATCAACGTCAGTTAATAGATCTAACTTAACTTTGGTGTAGTTTAGAGCTGTGTCCCAAGAAAAAGCCGGAATAGTTAAATAACACGAAGGGTCTAGGCCCTAGCGCCTGCAGGAAATTTCTAAAATTTTCGAAAATAGAAACTAACATTAAAACGTAGCATTTCATGTATAAGAGACAATAGTCGGCTAGATTTTTAATGTTAAATTCACGCCAAACTTTGCACGCGTGTTGATAATCTTCCCCAGATATATGTGCTTGCTTTAAAATACTGTAAAATGCCTCTCTAGGCGGCAGATTTGTTTTGCTAAATTTTGACCATTTATCCATGTACTCGTAAGGGTAAACGCCTTTTCGAAGTAACAATCGAATTTGATCGTCGTTATATAAATCGTCGACGGCAAATTGATGTCTTTAAATTGCAAAATTATCGTATGCTAAATACGAAGCCAGTTTCTCTAAACTGCTATTTAAAAACCTAAACGTATCTATAAATCGAAATTTAACATTACTGCCGTTATGTATCCACTTGGTAAACGAAATGTAACTTTCTTTAGTTTTAGGAAGTATACTTATATTTCCGGGAATGACCGTTGCTAAACTTTTAATTAATAAATGACTATCATAACCAGAAAGATTGTGAAATACCACCGGAACAGTTATTTTTGTTTTATAATTTAAATTACACGACTTGTGCGCAGCTCCTCTATATTCGCCCGATAAGTGACAACTATTTCTAACTCTTTAAGCCATGTTTACAGGCCCGAAGGGTTCCTCACAAATATGACAAACAGGTGTTAAATAAAATTCCGATTGCTGTATCGAAGTTAAAGGTTTCATGATCGGAACTACATTATCAAAATATGGAGCCAATTCAATTGAAATTTTATTCAATTCGTTCGTGAACCATTCTGTCGCATTAGTATTATGACGATATATGTAGTATGAAAGTTTAGGTTTATATTTATAAAAAAACGAAATAGCCGATACTGTAAACTTCATGACTATGAAGTTTATTTAGCTTACTTTGTTTACCGTTACCTGATTCTGGTGACGACTGAACTGTCGCTGCTGTAACCTTTTTAATTGGACATTCAAAATTGGCGTAAATTATAAACGAAGTAATCAGTTTATTTTGGAAATTACAAAACTGTATTTTAGAGCCGTTAGGTTTAGGTAAAATAATTTGACAATTAGAATTATTTAACCGACTACAGCCCGCCGTATGTAAATTCAAATGGTCTTGATTTTAATAGTAACATAGGGATCTCTCGCAAATGTAAATTTTCGTATGCACACTAGTGGCCTGACTTCTTACAAGACGACTTAAATTTTTTTATGTAGCGATAATGATATTTTGTAATCGCAGACAGGTCCTCCTTCTTCTTATTCTTTTCGGTAAGTATTTCGTGTCTTCACCATCATCATCATCATCGTCGTCGTCATATTCGTTATCCGTATCACATCTCGCATTTTTTTCGGTTCTATCTCTATACTTCTCCTTAATTAGCAATAAGTTTACGTGATTACTCTTGCGTGATTCAATTATATATAAAGGTATGATGCTATTATATTGTCCGTTCGTTAATGACAATCCGTATACATTCAATGAAATTGTTGAATTTAATTTCAAAAATCGTTTAAAGTTATGAGCATTATTGCTTATTTAAAAGGAGATGTCTTGAATAATGGGAACGCTTTTAAAATGAGGATAAGGTGATACACAATTCGAATTGATCCTTGCCGGGAATAAAGCGACCATTATAGACCAGGTTAAGTAATAGTTGTTAAGATTTCGTATATTTATGCATGCCTTTTTAAGCATTATAGGGCGAGGTAGTTGAATGTACGTTCCTCCGCAGTTAAGTGCGTAAATATTTTATTTGTGCATTGATTAATGTTAATGCGTAAGGCCGAAATAGAGACCAACGCCCATCCAGAATTGCGTTCTTAAAACGACTCTAGACGATGTAAAATCTCGTCCATGACGTTTGCTTTAAACCGTTTCTTCAAGGGTTTCTTTGCCAAATCTGTTGCTAGTAATCTATCATTTCTTGTGGTAAAGGTAAAAGTCTCTGAGTAATTTCATATCTTCAGTTACAGGTTGTTTTGCGAATTCAGCTCACAATTCGATATTTATCTTAAATATTTGACACGTTCGTTCGCTGCGCTCCCTTTTCTAGCGATATTAACCATGCTACGCTGAAAAAGGACAAAACGATTTTCTAAAAAGCCATCTTGGGTTTTATGCGTTATATTAATTACATTCCCGCATATGATACGATCCCGAATTCTGCTCTTTTTGCGCGTATATTTACATTTAATCTTAATTCGTTAAACTTAACCAGATATTCTTGTAACGTACATGGTACAGCCTCTAAATGATTCAGTTTTCTCGAACTCAAACTTAATTTATCGTTCTTTTCAAGATCATCAGATTTTTTTATCTCTTTAATATTTTTTAAAAACCTAGTTAATAAATTAATTAATTTTCTAGTATACTTTGAAAATAAACCTTTTAGTAATTGCATTTCTCGGTATCGCGATAACAGCCGCCTACCAGTTATCGTCCTCGTATATTTTACACTCAAAATTTTATAGATCTGTTTAATTATTTCTAATGCATCATCGCTTATTGAAATTATGCCAGAATCTCCATTTTTTACATTAACTCCCGTTTTTATTAATGAAACTTAAATAATTAAGAACGTGCCTTAAACATTAACTTTATATGCTCTATAGATAATTTAGCCGTTTTCTATTTCGGCAATTGCCATATAAAATAACCATAAAACTAACAATACCTACATTTGAAATTTATTTTACTTGAATCTTATAATCAAGATCTATATTTGAAAGAAGTAAATGTCTATTTAATAAAATTTTATTTATTATTAAATTAAAACATGAAACTGGATGTTATGTAAGTGTTCTTCTTCTCATTTTCAATTAACAAACTTTTAAAACCAAAATTTTTACATGAAAATCAAACAATTTATATAATTACATACCCCAAAATTACATAAATGTTCTTTCCTCTCAGTTGGAAAACGACTTGCATCCTTGATTATTATCGGCTATTGTTCAAGGCACACACACATATATTTACTTATAAATTATTATTGTTGTTCGTCTATATTTTTAATACACATTACTTAGATATATCAGATTCCTTCTCATCCTGTTCGATATTTATCTTATACATTTTGTTAACCTTCTTTACATCTTTTAGACCGCGATAAACTATGACCGCTTTCTTTTTAGAAGATTTGATGTCTTTATTGAATTGTTCAATTACATCGTCAGTTAACATCGCTAGAAACCGAGGCGGTAGAAATATGACATTGTCAGCCAATTCCACAACTATCTTGCGACTGAATCGAGTTGTAACAGCTTTGATATTAAATATTTCGTATCTATAATTAAGTGTTAAATTTGAAATCTTGATATCGTTTTTCAATGAATTTGATTTATTAAAAGTTTCAAAGACAAAATCCATATCGCTTTAACTACTTTATCTCTTTTAACTAAAAACAAACAAAGCGGCATAATTTATCTCACCATTGTTTAATTTGATATCTTATAGCAAATTTATGCTATAAAATTTCTGTGGATATGTAAATCGTTGTTTACAGAAATCAGTGTTAATATTTATAAACTTACGAATTTATTATATTTATTCTATTCACGTAGAAACTTGAAATTTCACTAAATAAAGTATATTTACATATAAATCATAAAAACACGCCTGCACATACAAGTCACCAGACTTTAAATAATTAATTATTATATTTGATAGGAATTTGTATTCCAACATGTCTTTTTATACCCCCCCCCCCAATCGTAATTACACGAACATTTCCGAATATCAATATCCAACTCTATAACTCTTTTATTAGGCATAACTACGATTTCGTACAATAATGAACTTTAACTTATACTTCCCATTAAAGTCGTTTTTACTTGCTACTTATTAATATTTAGAGCAATTATATGCTTTACATTGCTCCCTTTACAATAGTACCTTACCAAACCTTTCATAGCCGAATTTATTTAAAACGCGGTTAACATTTATATATTACAAAATAGCTGCATACCAAACATTTATTTCAAACATTTTCTCATGAGGGAAGAAGATTTTTTATATCTAAGCCTAAGCCGTCTAGGCTATTAAATTATAGGTATATTTCCTCTTAAATCATTTTCTCATGCATATCATATTTTTATGTATTATTATTCTAAAATTTGATCTATGTGCAGCACGTTCTAAATAGAAAGTTTCTATCTTTAAATACACAAAATCTGCGTGTTTTTAATATTGGTGGCAATTTTAAGAATTTTAAAGGATATTTTCTATCTTAGTTAATATTAAACTTTAATAAACAATAAAGCATGCATACAATTTCTGTAAACAGAAAATATATTAATCGTTAGAATTAATTTATTTGAATAGCAGTCACTTAAAATATGCTGTAAAAATGTTTACTAAATCTATTTATAATCATAGGTTCTTTGCACGTTAAACAGTTATTAGATATATAAGCATTTTTTATTTAAAATAACGTACATAATCTATCAATTCTCTTAATCTACGTAAGCTTGTATTTAATGTATATCTCTCCCGTGAAGGTATTTGTAGTCATTTACTAAATATTGTATTTCCTTTCTGATGCATACTCACAATGCCGCTATGTTCTTAGGGGCAACAAGTTGTTTTAGTGCCTCATTTAAAAATCCCAAATGTTTGAAATTAATAGTCCTTTGCAAGAATCCTGCCTAGAACTATTCATTTAAAATTTATACCTATTATAGTTTAAATGTGCGTTTTGACGAGTTAACAACATTAATACATTTACATCTATATGTCAATTATATTCGTATTTATAATTAACTTTTCATTAAATAGGTTATGTGTGTGAACCAATAATTACTTTGTGTTCTATTATTTATTATTGAAATTGAATTTTAAATTTTCTACGACTTTAAAAATTTGTTATATGTGAAAATAACTCGGTAAAAACGCTAATTTTAAATTTAACTATATTTATTATATTAAACTCTGTAACTTTTCTATAAAATTCGACAATATTTAAAATCAAATTTTGATTCGTGTATATCTAAAAACCTGCCACGTTTAGTTTTATGTAAAATATTTATTGTTGAAAAGACTTGCATTTTAAAATTTCTACAGTAAAAATTCAAAATTACTTAAAATCAAACTTTAATTCGTTTATATCTAAAACATGTTACGTTTGGTTTCATGTTAAATATTTATCGTTAAAACAGATGGATAACTTGCATTTTAAAATTTCTACAGTAAAAATTCAAAATTATTTAAAATCAAACTTTAATTCGTTTATATCTAGAAACACGCTATTAATTTTAAACGTATTTATTTATTTATTATTATATGAAATCCTGTGTGTGACTTGTTGCGTAAAGTTTAAAATCATTTAAAATCAAACTTTAATTGGTTTATATCTAAAACATGTTAGATTTGGTTTTATGTTAAATATTCATTGTTAAAAAGACGCGCAACTTGAATTTTAAAATCTCTGCGACTTTAAAAATTTCTATTTCATGTTTAATTCGTTTATATCCTAAAATATGATACGTTTAGTTTTAGGTAAAATAATTATCATTTAATTTGTTATACGTAAAATAATTCGGTAAACTCTGTGTGACTTGCTTCGTAAAATTCAAATATATCTCGATCTAACTTAAAAATCTAAATTTTAACTCTAAGACCACAAAAATTCTAATTTTGAAATAAAAACCTGTCCTTTTAAACGAAATTAACAATAAAAGTCAACTCCTGGCATAAACTTTACGTAAATTTTCAAAGTTAAAGCATAAAATAAGTTTGTATGTAATATGTAAGAATTTAATAATTTAAAACGTCAATTCCAAACTTCCTTCCTTTCATGCAAACCAAGCTAAAAATGTTCTAACTCTAAGACATCAAAAATTCAGTTCTTGAAAAGAAATTAACGATAAAAGTCATTAAAAAGTTGTTTATTAGTTAGTTAGTTAAATCTTTCCTTCTCTCTCTCTCTCTCTCTCTCTCTGTATCTAACCAATCTTACGTCTATCTATCCACCCATCTTACTTATATACATACATACATACAAATCATTTTTAAAACAATAAAACTTCATCTATCAATCAATCAACGTATTTCGATTAAGTGCGCGCACTAGCAAGCGAATTTAAACGGCAAAAAAGCGTTTGCTAGTGCGCGCGCCACGCCATTTTATATGTACATTTTATTCTTACTCAAATATGAAATATAAGCAAATACATGACGGTGCGCCATTTTGTTCGTTTTCAACTTTACATTTTACTAATATATACTTTAAATACATGTCGGCGCGCCATTTTGTTTTACTAACAAGGCACACATCTTTATCACTTACTGGCGGTCATCTTTCATTTAGACACGCCCCTTTTAAATGCAATATTCCATTCTTTTCACCCTCTCGTTCACCCCACTCTTCGACCTCACTCTAACCAACTCTTGGAAAAATTACTATTATTAGAAACACACCCACACACTTACTTATACTTGTAGACACGCCCCTTACGCTACTCGTATTCCACCCTTCTCGCATTCTAGTAAAACCCACTCCTGCATCTCACTCTTGGAAGAACCCAGTGAGTCAAACCCTAAACCCCGCCACTCCACCCGCAGATTACATCCCCTACCGCCGCTTCACCTACTCGCCAACAAACTATCTAGAAAGTTACTTGATTTACTACTAACAATAAGCGATTTGTCATTATTTAAATTAAAGTAACGAAGTAAAAGACAAAATTCTGTCATTAAAAACAAGATTGTTAATACCGCATCGTTTTTAATTTGATATGTTGTCACGTTCTATTTTGGAATGCTCCTAAATTGTAATTTGAATTTTTATTTTGGGTTAAAGATTATAAACGAATTATCAATTATCGTTTAATGCTTTATTAATACTTAGGATGCATGAATTTATGTAATTATACCTTTTATTTTCAAAACCCTTTAGTTACGCCACTGACTACGTATAATTTCTACTATAGTCTATTCGGTTTCAAGATACATCGGATGTAAACAAAGACATGCAGTGTTCACGTGAAAATACAGCACAGAGCTGGACTCCAAATAATAAGGAT
>JAHWXV010558892.1:0-10278 GCA_024586415.1 Phrixothrix hirtus | reverse complement strand
TAAAATATTTTATCCTTTTTTTATTAATTACTATATGTACACTTGATATTAATTCATTTTAATAAATATTTGTTTGTAATTTGGTGTTATTTGTTCAAGAAATAAAAACTGAAATAAGAGATACCAAAGTTGTAATAGGTAAACGATTATTCAAGGTTGTCTATACACAAAGGACAGGCTACCATAAAGTGAGGTTAGTGGTCGTTAAATTGAATTTAAATAAACTTTACCTCTCGACTAACCAAAAATTAATTGATAAAGCATCAATAAAAGTCGCGACCACCAAACACTCCGATGAGATCATACATTACCTTAGCAGCACGGCAAGAAAAATTTCTACACAGCTGAATAGTAACCCAATGAATTATTCCTTAAGCTTTAAATCGTATCATGCCCGTTAATTATTTGTGTGCATAATTTTTATATTTTGTGCTTACTAGCCTGAACTTGATGCATGCTTTGATTTACGCTTCACAATTTCTAAAATATCTGACGCAACATTATTACAGTCTTAACTAAATTACTTTGTAACATTTTAAAGGTAAAGCACGAGGTGTATTCAAATTGGTTTTAAATTGAATGTAATTTAGCTTTATTCTTTCTTAAATAGGTTTGAATTTGGAATTAATTTAGATACATTTTATTATAATGACAATTATATTTAATATTAGCGTGCATGGTACTGAATATCACTTATTCTACTAAATATACTTAAATAAACAGCAAGAGTTGACACTCATTTCTAGTTTATAAAGAAGTTACTCATTAGAAACTGCAAATAACATAATTTAAAGAACAGTTGTGCTACTATAAATGGACAAAAAAGTAAAGGAACAAACGACATCCGAAAAACAAACTACAGAAATCTAAGAAAAATTGTTGTGCAATATGTTATACTAAGAATAAAGCATGCCAGAATAAAACACCGAGAGCAGTATTGCAATGTACAGCGTCTCAAGAAAGCTATTGTGTTCTTTGCTTTTTCAAAACATACAGTCTGTTGTTATTTCAGACTAAAGTTTATTCTATAATATTTCGAATGTTTTATTAGTATGCTCCTGATTTACATCATTATCGATAAAATAAAACTATCATCTGAGTGTTTTAGTAGTACTACTTTGCTATAAAATAAAAATTATCTAGTATTGATGCAATCAGCTAGTATTGTCTGGTCACAGACTGATAGGATTCGTTTATCATAACATAAGCGTTGCACCGAGACATTCCATTGAGCTATGCTGATTTACATTGAAAACAATGTGGGTCCATTGCCGGGATCTCGGTCACGTGCAGAAATTGTATAATTGAGAGAGGGAGGTTTGCGTCCATTGCGGGGACAATGACCACCAAAAATCTAGATGCCTAAGGAAGGAACTTGAATCAACTTGCATTCCGTGCAAATTAAGAAATAAAAAATGCAATTCAAAAACTATGAAACCTATAAATTATTGTTACAACGACAAATAGACAAAACTGATTACGGACAATAACCTTACTGACACACATAACAATTCAAAACAAACTTATAAATTATTACTACAGACAAATAGACGAAATGGATCATGGATAATAAACTTACTGATATACATAACAATTCAAAACAAAAGGCTAAACCACCTTCAAGGAAAGCAAGGGACAATCGCAGAGCCCTTGCTTACACACTTAAACTTTTAAACATAACTACGACGGAACAACATACGCAAATTGAATACAGGGAACAGAACAGACAATTACAATTACAAAAACACAAAAAAAGCGGACAAAGCATTCAATCAAATACCGAACCCCTGGAATATAACGGAGATTTTAAAACGGACAAAAACACTCTTATTCTAAAACAATCGCTAAAAGCTACCTACAAGAAGTTTATTAAAACAAAGGCTATTGAACTTACTAATACACAACTTAACACGGGCACGCAAAAGACAACAAGCTACCTGAACATAGACCCATAACCAATACATGCCAGATTGGGGGAAGACATTAAATGAAGTAAATTAGAGGACTTAAAATCTTAAGCCTAGCCCTAAGACATTACTTACGTACTATACACGTAAATGGTAGAAGGATTGCCTTTCAAGCACCAGAAGTACTAGATAGAATTCAACTTCGCTGCAGCAACTTACCTACAGACACTGAAGAACTAAAAGTCCTTCTTTCAAAGGTCTTCACAAGAAGAAGCTAGGTGATTGAATTGCAATCCCTATACGCAAATTATATGACAACTTACGGACGGGTCGTATTTTACCCCACAAAGACCTGGACCAACAGCCACTCTCTTTCTAGAAACCCCTAACTGACGTGCCGAAAAACACGCGAACCAACACAGACGTTACCCTCTGTAGCCTAGAACCATCAGATCTTATAACAGAATGGCAAGTGGCAGAAAATCTAACCAACAGCGACTACAATGCAATTACTTTTGCAATCCAAAAAGACAATACAATACCTATAACTACAAAACTTCCAAAAACTTACAGTTACAAGAAAGCAAACTGGAAGACACTACAAAGCTTTTTTAAACCACTACCCCTCATACAAAGAGATGACCACATACATGAATACGCTAAAACCATTACAAACTTCATAACAAACGCTATGAATCTCGCCATTTCCAAGCACCACCGAAAAATAAAAAACAAGACGACATTCTGGAACAACCACCTAACATACTTAAAACGAAAAGTTAGAAAAGCCCGCAAAACCTACTAAAATACAAAAACTCCCAATCCGCGAATCATAAATCTATAAAAATACAGAGATTTGAAAATGCAGTATGTAAATGAAATGTACAATACAAAAATAACAAACTGGATAGAATTCGCAGACGGAGCTAAAAAGAGTTTCCTGTAGGCTTCTTTACAAGCTTGGGAGTGAAAAAATTAATACGACAATGGAAATAAACACCTTACTTAAAAATGACAGTACTTACACGACCACTTATGCAGAAATTGTAACATAGCTATACACAACTTACTACCAGACGATGACTTTAACACAGTTAACGACAACCAAAAAATAATTCGAAAACATATGTACACAGACAAAACTAATCAAAATATATCATCCCCAATTACCACCAATGAAATTAACGACGCCATAGACACCTTAGCTAACAAAAAAGCTCCTGAATCAGACAAAATTGAAAATGAAATCTTGAAGACCCTAAAAGACATCCTTACTCCCATACTAACTTGCTTTTTTAATGAATGCCTACAACAAGGAAAAATACTGCATATATGGAAGCAGAATAACGTCAAGATTATGAAAAGTAGACAAGGGAAAGAGCCCCAAAACGATAAATCATTTAGACCTATCTACTTACTAACTACTGTAGGAAAACTACAAGAGAAAGTCCTGAATCAAATACTGACATTATACGTAACAGACTACGGTTACAGCAATCCACAATACTGGTTCAGGAAAAACAGATCGACTGAAGAAGCCATTAAGAAAATATTACGCTCTATTAAAATAGCCACTCCAAATATACAGTACTCGTCTGCGTAGACTTCGGTGGTGCTTTTGATAATTTCTGGTGGCCAGCGTTATTTCGCAAGCTCTAGAGATTAAACACACGAAACAATCTTATCAAAACCATAACAAGCTACTGCAATGGAAGGTACGCAACGATAACAAACATCCACAAAAATATTATTGAAAGACTTACTCAGGGCTGACCATAGGGCTCGTATCTGTGGGCCATTCTTTTGGAACACAATACTCGACGGCCTGCTCCTAGTATTAGAAGCAGAAGCAGATGATCTTGCATTACTCCTAGAAGCCGAATTCAGAAAAGACCTAGAGACAAAACTAAATGCCACACTCGCAAGGATTCAAAACTGGTACTCCGAGGTCAAACTTAAAACATCACCTGAAAAAACTTCATACACCCTGGTGAGTGGAACATTTCAGAGGAACCCAGTAATCAAACTGGACGAACACAGCATCTGAATAGCCAAAAGCACCAGGTACCTAGGAGTTGCTCTCAATGAAAAACAAAATCTTATTGAACACACTACTAATATTTGTGAAAAAGGGACCAAGATTATACAAAAATTTGCCAGAATAGTGCAAAAAGATTTCAAGATTCTTCTGATCAGCGCTAGATTATACCTGAATAACATTCTCATGGCCATATTATAATATGCTGCCAGTATCTGGGTGGAACAAGTAAAACGCGGCTCACTTTACAAGAAGATAAATTCTACACAAATCGGCGCAATACTAAGGTTGACAGGGGCTTTTGGCACCACAATACTTGGTTCCGTATCGGTACCCTACCCGCCACATTTCAAATAAAGAAAAAAGCTACCAGATATTGTCTTAAAAAAGGCGACACAGGCAAAGTCCAAAAAATAATAGGTAAAAGAGCAGAAACAAAATCTGACATCACAGATTGGATTCTAAAAATGTGTCAAGACGAATGGGATATCTCCACTAAGGGCAGAAGGACCCACAAAATCATACCAGATGTTAAATTTTGTAAGCTTAAAAGTTATGTTTGCCCTTCCAAAGGACTAATACATCTTCCAACAGGATATGAATCTTATCAAACATGCTACTACAAAATTAATAGCAGATAAACATTAGACTACGTCTGCAGATATACTGGCACGCCCAAATACATCATACTAGACTACAACGTCGTGCAGAACTAATTACAACCATTTAGAACTGACCTACGTAACAAGGACATAACAGACATCCTAAATAACGAAAACGACTTCCAGTATATAACTCACTGTGCCAAAAAGCTTCCAATCTGGCAAAGACCTTATACCTACGATAAACACAACATACAACGCAAAATTCCTTTCTCGAGCAAAAGTACTACATCGGTAAACAGAACTCAATATAAACCTACCTATGCCAATAGTTGAATAAATTAAAACTTGCTCCTCCCATGAATGGACAATACCTATAAATTAAACTTAATATAACAACTAACAAGCCAAAAATAAAAACAAACTTCTACACAAACCATAAACATCTAAAATACTTCTCAAACATGCATATATAACATACAAACATAACAAATCATCACATAAACACGCATCAACAATCGCACAATCAATCTATCCACACAATTTCAACATCCATTTATTTACAACAAAGCATGACCAACATTACACAAGAGGTCTAACCAATTGAAATAGATAGTAACAGTGACCTACCCATCCACCATAAACTGCTTGCCCCAGCATAGAGAATTGACTCTTTAGTGGAAATAATGTGATTAGTGAGAGGTGAACTAAACTACAACTTTAGTGCTCAGTATCCTTGATACTGTTGCAGCCATGGCAGGAACTCTCCTAGGTTAAGATAGTACAATTAAAAATCTGGCGTGGAACAACAGACAACTTTCTCTTACGCACATAGATATGCCAATAGTGTCGACAAATGATTAGATTATTGGCTACGTTTATATTGGAAACGATAATTGTAACAGTCACTCATCCAAGTTACTGGACAGGCCCAAGGCTGCTTAAATCCAGAAATTTCCTTTGACAACTTGCTTCAACACATTTTTTCAGAAAAACGGTTCAGTTCACGTAAAGGGGCATTAAATACATAATAAGCATAGTACATTGGAAAATAAAAGTTATAGCTGTTTTCAAGAAAATATCAGAAAAACTTAAAAATCCCAAGGATGAAATGGCATTTCCAGTCATTCCATTTTAACTAAATTCTTGACGTCTCATGTGCAGAAGATAAAAAACTTAAATATACAATTTCATTTATATATCATATTTAGTTTTTGAGATATGTTGTTCGCAATTAATACACTAAGTACCTCCGGTTACACGATTTTCGAAAATTCATTAAAGACAGCTCGATTCATATAAAACGGAATGAAGTAATCAAGAAATATACTAAGTTTTAATAAAAATCGTTACAACCGATTTCAACATAATCGCGAAAAACAAAAACTCGGAAAATATCTAAAAATTATTGATTTGGCATGCCAATGTAGTTGCAGCCACAAATGTAAATTTTCATTGAGTTAGAACTTTTAATTTCATAGTTATTTTATTTTGAGTTAACGGTGAAGGTACTTCCGGTTACTCAATTTACGAAATAGTTTCTGAGAAATGGCCGAAACTATATGAAAGGTCATTAAGTGGGTAAGAAATGCAATAAGTTTTAAAAAATCGTTAGAGCCGATTGGCAAATTTGATTAGATGATTAGATTGTAAAGCAGCGGCTATGTATGTATAATAAAGATATTTTTAATTTAAATTTAATTATCCTATCTAAAACTACATACAACCCCCCCACAAGAAGCATTCTAGCTTGTTTTCCTGGATGGTTTCGCAACTGACACTTTCTGACTTACCTTTAAATCCTGCAGTCTAGCGTTTTTATTATAATACACCTTGTATTATGCTATTGATTTGTTGACATTTTCTTTTTGCTTGTTCTAGGACTGCATGTACTATGTTCATTTGTTTCATCACTAGCGACACTACTTTCTACCTGCCTCTGGCCAGCGTTCATAGGTTGGAGTCGAGGACCCTCGCAAATCATGCGTGAACAATAGTTCGCTAGATTTCAAACCTAGGGTACCATCTATGCTGTTCGCTATCCCGAACATAACATAACCCAGCTGCCGGTCCTATTCTTAGCTATACGCTATACTCTTGGTGCAATATGGAACTCATTGGTCTTTAATTATGCGGTGTAACAGTTTGAAGGTGCCTAGCGACTGTGAGTGGTACCAGAACTAAGCGTGTGCCGGACTTCGATTGTTCGCTCTATATTTCTTTTACAGAACCGAACTTGCCCCAAAGGTTATTGCGTACACGCATCAACTACGGTGGGAATATATTTAATCCCACGTTTCGTTAATGGCAATGGTGTCATAATAGCGAGAGGTTTCTTGCTGCTGGTTGCTGCACAAGAAACACATACTAGTTTCTCTTTGTACTTTTCTATTTCCGCGAGTTTTTTGCAAGCAGCACATCAATCGCTATATTCCTTGATATCTCTTCTTATGTTAGGCCATCAATAATGCTTTAATAGGTTTTCTTTGCACCAATCCGTTTTATCGTGTGTAAACCCGTGAAATTCTTCCACAAGTTCGGCTCGCAGTGTCTGCGCCATTTTTCACTTCTTTTCGGTCTAACGGGGTTTTTACGTGGCGACGCCTCCCTATGGGAATATCGTCTTTATCATTACATTCGGCTGCTTTGTCACTGTCGCTATCAATTTGAACATAGGGCAGTTTTAATTCTTCGCCCGCCCTTTAATCCTTTATTAATTTTTCGCGAGATTCGTTCTGTAGCGGAGTGTCTTTATAAATTATTTCTGGTTCGTGAACTTTCTTATTTTGTACCTCCACCATTTCTGGCATGTCGCCTTTTTATACGTTCTCTGAAAGCTCTGTCTTGGATATCCCCATACTTGGATTCTATTCTCAGAATCAATTTCCTCTCCCTTCTCTTTCACGAGCTCGCGTACTTTGGACCGTGTGATTACGTTCATTTCCGTTATCTTAACATTCGCGTTGACACCTAATATTAAGTCATAAGGCAAGGTACCGTATGTTCTCGATTCTAAATAGCCTGTGTACACTTGGATTTGCACGTTCGCTCTCGCTACTGGTATTGCTATTACCTCTGGAGAGAACACCTCTCTTATATGAACATGTTCACCTGTGAATTCATGAGGTCTTACTAAATTGCTTTTATTAGGTTTATAGACGCGCAGTTGTCGTATAAGGGCGCTACGGCTTGCTGATTCACGTATCCGTCGAACTCAGATTCTCTTAAGCATCCTTTCGGTTTCCCTGCGAAGTTGTTTAAGTGAAGCATCATCTTCTGTGGGCACGCTTACTCTTTATGGTCCGTAGTTTTACATACAGTACAGTAGTTACGCTTTTGCGTTTTATCCTCTGAATCTCCCTTGTTTGAGCCGCTAACGCTTTGACCAGTGTCGGTTTTTTCCGATTTTATGAAATTTATTTTTACGGCCGAACATAGAAGTTTTCGGTTTGTTGTCCATCTAAACCGTTTTTCTGCTTTCCGAATACCTATCCGCTAATTATGTTGCTGCTTCTAAATGTTTTGATATATAATCCAACAGATAGACTCCTAATGCTTTAGGTAAGCCTTCATAAAATTGCTCCTTCATTATGATTTGTTTTAATTTATCTTCATTTAATTAATACTTATTTTACTTAATCATTTTTCTAAATTTATGCTTAATCTAATTTCGTATTCTATGTAAGTTTCATTGTCGAGCTTACATGCGTCATGAAAACGTTTGCTATAATGCTCCATTCATAACTATTGAATTTGTCTTCTTCTAGACGTGTATATATGCGTGACTTTCTCGACAAAACCCTGCCTAAATTTTTTCCCATTTAATCCTATCAATTAAGTAAGTGCATAGCGTTTTCTCAAAATAGTCGAAGCACATATCTACACCTTGTTCGTCTTTATCCATCTTTTAAGGAGAGATACAAAGCGCGATTTTGCCTCGGTTGTTTTATTTAAATTTAATTCGGCCACGCGAAACTCATGGTCGTATTTAACACGTCTTTGTGCGACATCCATCGCAATACGGTTTTGTTCCAATTCAATTTCTAAACGGTCTTGTTCCACGTGTATACGTTTTTGTTTGGCCTCGTGATCGTATTCCTCTAGTAAAGTAATTAGTAGTTCCGAATCGTCGTCTGTGTCTATTTCCATACCCCGAGTTTACCATGGTTGCTGTAGAGCAACCAATCGTTATCTTTCATATGTACTAATTATTATTTATTAGTATGTTATTTCTATGTTATAATTTAGTTCCAGCAGAATCAGATTTGCTGTATATGCATACGTCTTACATTTCCACTAGTTTTAATAAAGATTAGTTTGATAAGACATTTTAAAAGACAAAAAGTGAGTGACTATATATAATTTAATTCTACTATCACTATTTATTGGCTACCTGTTGGCAGTTGTGGGTAAAGTGCTCAAATTAAATTTAATTTGTTTTTATTTGGGTGGTCTAGTTTTTGGTACGGTAACCAACGTAATTTCGAAGACTGTAGCAGTTCCAGCAGAATCTGATTTGCTGTATATGCATACGTCTTACATTTCCACTAGTTTTAATAAAGATTAGTTTGATAAGACATTTTAAAAGACATAAAAAGTGAGTGACCACGAAATAATTTCAAGTAAATATTGTTTATTAAACCGAGTGTATATAAAATATTAATTGTATTAATTAAGTAAAACTTAAGAATAATGAAATGTCATGCAATAGCCAAAATAGCAATTAACCGTTCAAATATAAACCAAAAATTGCAACCGAAATAAATAAGCTAACATAAAGCAAAATTAAAAACCGTACGTAATTAACTAAAGAGTGTTAATTAGAATAGCACAATATTTCGAAACCGATAAATAGTTGATCAAAGCATTCAAATGATACGCTTGTCAATAAGTGTAAGAATGAATAAGCGCTATCAACAACGTTCGAGGAACAGAGAATGGTGTAATAGTCTAATTTAAATTTTATACGAAACTGTACATTTGAGGTGTTGTAATTTAATTACGCAGGTTTAATAGTTTATTAAAATTAGAGGTATAAGAGTTTTTGGAGAATTCTTAATTTCCGATGCAGCACTTTGTATATTGTTTAGGTACCGCTGGCATTTTAAAAGTGCGCGATAATTCTTGTAGATTGTTAGAAGGACATTCGTAGTTCCGCACACGTCGAGTTAATACATAAAGGTGTTGGTGAACGTTTAATTTCGATTAATGCTTTCTGTCCACTTAAATTATTTATTTAAGGTGAGTCTTCACTTCTTCTAACTTTAATTACAAAGAGTAGTTTGTATTAAATATTTCTGTTCTTTTTCTTTCATTTATTTAGTGGTCGACCTGGCAGCTTGTGGATAAGTGCTGAAGGTTACAAGGGTTACTTACGATCACACGAATTCTTCGTGTTCGAAAAGAAAAATGGTTAAACCCGTCTAACTAATTGATGCGTGTGGACTCCGACTTTAACGAGCCGCAGCTTCGTAGATGGTCTTGTCCAGCCTTTGCGAAGCATTTGTCTTATTACTCCCGGATGACCTTATAGTGGGAACAAGTTGTTGGACGAGGCTTTACCATCCACGTTCCGCCCCTCTGGCTAAGAGAGGGTCTGGTCTAAAGCGGTGAGCATGCTGATAATGTCTAACCTTTTATTTTCATATAAAAATAAATTTTCGTTACGTTTCCGGCTTATAATGACTTAAATATTGCGAATTATACAGTTAATAATGTTTCTTTCATTCAA
>JAHWXV010558876.1:0-11760 GCA_024586415.1 Phrixothrix hirtus | reverse complement strand
TCATTTCCAAAAGTTAAACGAAGCGATTCTAAGCATTGTTGCTGAGTTAGGCCTTTACGAAAATCGTATAAAATGATCCAACGAAAACCTTCACGAGTAAGTTCCATTTTTTCACAAAATTACTTTCTTTAAACGCGCACTGTAAACAAACTACTTTGTCAATTTCTAAGCCGCCACGGATTTACAATATAAAATGTCAAATTTTACGAATATGACAATAACTTGTTGCACTAGCGACATCTAGTGGTCATTTGTAACAACATAAAAGGCAACCCTCGTAGTGTTTTACGTATGAGGTTTAAGGTACCCGATACGTACGAAGCCCGATGTTATGTTTTGAAGGGTTCCTTTTGCCTTGGTCGATTTGCCGCCTCTCCACACCAGGACCACCCTTTGTTGCCTAGTGTGGCGACTAACAGTCTGGCGGATGGATACCTGTTTCGCAATATCGTGGTATAAGAAAATTATTCTTTTTAAGGGTAGAATCCATTTCCTCGAGACCTTCTACATCTAGGTCAGTTTTCCTGCATTTTTATTCATTGGCATACGTCGTAGATGGCGAAATTTCGGCTGTATTTGAAAATTGTTGCTTCGCATCTTAAAATTTATATTTTGTACTGCTATAAAACTTAATTTCATTATAACTAAATATTTGCTGGCGATTTTAGACAACAATTAATATTCCGTGAAAGGAAAATTGTTTCTAAATGAAATAATTTATTGCATACATTTAATGTTCGATTTATAAGGCGAGTGTAGCTTGAAAGTTACCCGGCGACCACGACGAATTCTGCGTTCCGCACTTAACAATTTCACTACTGTTAAATTACTGTAGTGTATTAAGATTTGCTTGCTAATAAACTTTGATGTCATTTTACTATATTGTCAAATCATAGCTTCTGTAAAGGCGTTCTTGAACAGGTAAAATTTAACTAGTTGCGTGCGCATTGAAGTATTTTTCTATTTTATTAAGCAAGAAATCGCATATCACTGCAGTGACGTTCGATATAAACCGGACATCTCGCTTATTTATTTATTCTTTTAATATAATTTTGGCTTTAGTATATGCTTTATAACTCATTAATATTTTAGTAAATCAAGTTCACGGACACCTCGAATATCTTTTTTTGCAAACTCATTTACTGCTTTCAATCCTACGATTTAAAATCTAGTTTTGTTCCGTATAAACATGTGTGCGATAATACCGTATTGTATTGTAGTTTTGTAGCATAGATGTACTTTATCTTAACCTACAGTTTTCAAAATGTTTTGTTAACTTTAATTTTTGATAGTCAAATTTATTTATATATGCAGTCCCAAAGGTTTTATAGAATTTTATTTTATGTAATTAAGCGAAAAATTATTTAAAACTTTTCATTCTAGCATATCATTATCTTAGTCTCTTTTCTTTATGCATTGTTGTGTCGTAATTGATTCCTGTTCAGGTCGGTTACGTTTACTTTTACCAGAGTTTTCTGCAAGGTGTTTAGTCGTGAGCAGTAGAATATTTGTAAGTATTTAGAAGCTCAACATTTATCGCCAAATTGGTCTATAACATTTACACCCTTGTATGTCCATATTTACACAAGCGTTTTCAATTACAAGTGCGTGGCGCCCATTTGCTTTCTTTCTTTAAGCATTTTAGGTTACTTACAACGTGAGTTAGTACCGGTTTCGGAGCCGTCGACGCTTGTCAGCACCGACTCCAATACTCTTCCAGCGATACGGAAAGAGAAGCTTGCGTACAATAATCTTAATATTTCTTTGGTGATTACGTCGACCATTTCTTTCTCTTTTTTTATTTATTTTATGCAACAACACCCCAACCCCTAGCCTTCGCGGCACTAGGGCCAGCCGATCTTTTCTTTTTATTTTGTCGCGTGGCGGGATCCTTCCGGCTAACGCCAATTGCGCTCATTTATCCATCTTTTACGTGGCATGATTTTTTCTTGTGACGACCTTGTAAGTTTCGTTTGTATTTTATTTCGATGTAGCTTTGATTCAATTTAAGAGTTTTGTTATTTAAACTTTAAATTTTAGACATTTAATAAGTTAACTTTAGAGATCTTTTTCATTTTATTATTGAAAGGAATGTTTTGCGATAGATTTTTTGTGAAATCCTTTGTAACAGATTTAGCTGATCTGAAAATAAGTATGTCTAGTTAGAAATACTTTGTAACATTAGAATACACTTGTTTATAGATAAAATTCACTAAAGTTAAAAAAGATGCTATATAATGGTTAATACCTAAAGGACCATTTTACAATCTGCCGAATGTTTGCTGCCCTCTCACGGGCTGTGAACTAAGACTTAAACATTGTTGTAGGTTGTACTTAAGGAATGTAATATCCTTTTACCGGTTTTAATCATTTCAAAGGTGTATTAAGGTGTCAGTTACCATTAATAATTCTACCACAAAGTTTCAATATTGAGTCTTATGTGACCTTAAAATTAAAGGCTTCTAAATCAGCACCTGACGCTTGCTAGCTCAGATTTTAGTTGTTTGGTCCCTCATAGATAGGATATCTTCCGATTTCATTAAACTAATTAATTGAACCATATGTACTATTTTTTTTCATGCTTTATTGTGAAAAAGTATCAGAATTCATGTACTTAGCTCAAATCAGGTTATTTGTATTAACCGAAAACCTTACAATATAATCACCAATTAGATCAGTTTTATGTTCTGAACTTTACCCATGAAGCGGAAGGCTGATAATTTCTGAAACTTGAAAATCTCACCTTTCACGTGCGCTTTACTCTTTCCAAACTAAATTGATGTGTGTTAATTATAGTTTTAATCAATAGTAAAAAAATAGTAAAAATATAAACAACAATATGAATTGACGCATTTACATATTTGTTGTATTTGAGTGACCCTAGTTTTTATCACGCAACGATTTTGTTTATTATTATTGAATGTTTTATGTGAATTATTAGTGTTAACCTATTTATCATTGCAGGCGTGTCAGTAATCATTATTACACATTTTTGTATAGGTAACTGGAATTGAATTCAAGGTGACTACAACTGATTTAGCGTTTAACATCAATAAGAGCTTCTAGAAACCGTTTTCTGATTTATTATCGCTAGAACTGCAGTCTAAAATTAGTAGTGCTTTTATTAGCAATTTTTATCTGATTTGAAATATTGTGGGTAATTAGTTTTCTTATGTATTATGCAGTATTTAATGCTAATTTGAGTCTTAATGCGGTTTCATCTCGTGTAAGGTCGTATCCGAACTATTAATCAATTATTTAAAATTTTGATTTTCTAGAAAAGAGTGTTACGAAAATGATTTGGTATGCTTATAAATTTATTTTGTAAAATTAGTAGCCTATTACGTCAGAATAGTTTTCAAGTTAAATAATTTTATTTAAGTCACCCTAATGAGGTGCTAAAATATTACTCCTGCAGTTTTAAATGCGTTTGGCAAATATTCAGTGTCTTTTTTCTAATACTTCGATTTGCTAAAAATATTTAATATAATTTTCTCGATATAATTGCACAGAAATTTCGTACATACTGCTTCATATTAATAACTGAAGTTTAAATGACATTGAAGTAACTCTATCTTACTTGGAATATATAAAACATCAGTCAAATTAATTTGAAACGTTTCATCAAACCCGAATATTAATGCTTCTCTTAACAACAACAAATATTTAATGCGCACATACGTTGGTGCAATTAAAATCGAACACGGTTCTGTATTTCTAATAGGAAAGCTTAGTAATGAGAATTTCTCATTGTAATTTTGACATGAATTGAAATCCTCGCTTCTGCAAAACAATGAAACTGCAATATCGCAATGTGGGGAACATCTAAGCAAAAGAATTTACAAGCAACAGCGGTCACAAATTATCATAATGGGCTTAATTTCTGGGTCATAAATTTCGTGATACTTATCTACGCTAAAAACAATTTTTATATAAAAAACGGTTCAAATAAAAAAGGCAGAATTTATCTAGCATATTAAAAATAATGGAGAGCGATTTTGAAACAACCTCAAGCACTTATCCGAGAAGAGGGATTTTTATTACAAAGCTTTTACCTTGTATATACATATACCCAACATCGATAACTGGAAGCAGTAATAGTCTCGAGTAGAACTGCAACGCTCGAACTGAGACGTTCTAACGCCGTTCCTAGAAAAGTTCCCACTTTATTAAATTCCATATATTAACAAGTAGTCACATCTAGGGCATTCCAGTAATAGGTTGCAGTATTTCTATAATAATCTCTGATATTGCACATTTAAGCACTATTCACGCTATCGAATTTTTACAAGTTATTATAACGAAGGCACAAATGTCAAGTAAAACAGGAAAAGTAGGCGTTGAAAGGCGATCAAAATACCAAAATAGTCTACAAAGTATATCGGTAAATTGAAGGAACAACTTTTGGAAAAGGAACTATCCTGGTTTATTCATATTTAGAGTTGGTTCATGATTTTTCTTTCTTTATTAAACTCATTTATAGATTTATAACGGCTTATTTTGAAGGTGAACCATAAATATAAACATAAAAAATGAACACACCCATATGCTTCACCAAATTGCTGTTAAAAGCATGGAAGAAGCAAAAAGGTCCAAGAAAGCTACTTCGAAATAACAGATCTGAGTAGATAAATTAGAAAAATAACAATTCTACAAAAATTATTGAAATCAAAAACCAATTTAATATCAAAAGAACAAAAAATAAAAAAAAGCTGTTTAGCTTTGAGAAAAACCAAATATCTAATATTTTAAGTTTAAATTAGGGAGCGAGATCCTTTCTCATAATTCGGTAAATTTAGTCATACTGAACTTCTCGGGTGAACAATGTGCTCTTTGCGGGTGAGTTTATATCAAAATGGCAATCCTTTGTTCGATACACGTAGAAATATATATTGCGTGACATTACTCTTCCTTCTTTTCCATGCTGAAGCTCGAGGAGAGCTTATCCATAGGTACTTCTTTAGCACACGCCATTCTTTTGATATTCGGTGATGGATGGTTTGATAGTCGCTCTATCTGTGGCCCTTGCGATTAGATTTTCTGCATGTGGTTGGTCATTGATATCTTTGTTTGTATAGTAAGGTATCTGGATTATTAATCATGGCAGCAAGTTTTGGGTGTTAGTTATTTCTTGGGTGACTGGCCGTAGTTTGTACGCCCACAGTTCTTCGCATTGGAAGTACTACCGTTTTGACGGCTTTATGGCGAATTTGAGTTTGCTTTTGGCTACAATCGCGTGCAACTTTAAAGCCTTCCTCCTAGCAACGTTTTCTCGCATTTTGATGTGGTTCTTACAGCTTAGATTACAAGGTTTGTATAAAAAATATCAGGAAAGGTTTCGGAAAAATAGATTTAATTCAGATATTGCTACAATAACTCAAAATTCTTCAAAGCACATCCCTTGAGTGTCGGCATACTTTTGACAGAGGATTTTCCACGACTCAAAGGCTCCCTTGTAGGCGGATTCCGCGAAGTTCTTAATGGTACGCGTGCAAGCTTCTTTGACGACACTTAGGGCCCATGGTGGTGTTCTTTGAGGGAGTATTTCACTTTTGGGAATAGGAAATAGTCTATCGGTGCCAAGCGGGGTTGGTGGGTTGGGGAATCGTCACGATGCCATTTTTCGTCAGGTGGTCGGTTACCTTGGAGCAGGTGTGACTGGGTGCATTGTCGTGATCCAATTTACAATTTCTGGTGATGGCTGGCCTCACCCGTCGTCCCTTCTATACAGTCTTCTTAACACTTCTAGGTAAAAAGGACAATTCACTCTCTGCCCCTCAGGGCGTCAAAGAAAACAAGCAGCATGGCTTTCACGAGCCTTCTTTGGACGAGGTGATGACGCAGTGTGCCATTTACTTTGTTTCCAGGCCGTGTTCGAATATCCAACTTTCATCTCCCGTGATTATGTTGTTCAAAAAGTCGGGGTCTTCTTCAATGCGTTGCAGAAGGCCTTCGCAAGCAGGCACTCGATTCTGCTCTCGCCGTCCATCAAGACCTTCTGGGCGAGTTTAGCGCAGATTTTTCGCATCGCCAAATCGTCCGATAATCTTGTCAATGTCAATATGATTTGCTATCAGGCGCACACTTAACCGACAGTCTGAATTTAGCACTTCACCCACACGTTTCACGTTGTCGTCGGTTATTGACTTCGATGGCCGTCCAGAGCGGGGTTCGTCCTCCATATTCTTTCGGCCATTTTTGAAGAGCTTGTGCCACTTGAAAACTGCAGTTTATGACATGCCTTCATCCTTGAACACTTGGCGAATTATGCTTAACGTCTCCGTACCCGAATTCCCCAGTTCAACACAAATTTGATAGCGTACCGCTGTTAAATCCTTCACTGCATTTTGCGCTTGCCCTGAGTCACTTGACAGGAGTCCACTAAAAACACGATCTAGCCTGAACGAACACTCGCACCTGATTAGCGCTTAGCGTGTGTTCAAGGTAAGACGCCCCGCTATTTAGCGTGCGAGATACGAGCGCGCTGCAACGTAAAGTCACATCAGTAAAGAATTGCTCCCCATACTTTTTATACAAACCATGTATGATCTAGTCTTACTCCTAGGTATGTCCTGACATTCTTGGTTTTATTTGTAAGTGTAAAAAAATGGTTTTGCCATTTCTATTCATGGTCTTTTGATTGTTTAGCATTATTTTCCACTCTGCATTATCTTTGAAATTACTTTCTGTCTTGCTAATTTGGCTTCTTGCCGCGCATGACTAGATAGTATTGCAATGTTATCGGCGAATTGGAACAGTTGTACGCCATTCATCTTTTCAAAAATTAGTATATCACTGATGAAGATGATAAATAATGCGGAGCCTTTGGAAAAACCTTCAAATGTTTTTGTTGTGGGAAGTGCCGTGCCTACTCTGATTTAAAAAATCCTTGCCATTAGAAAGGAGCATAAAAACCAGAGGAGATCTCCGGTACCTTCGTCTTTGCCATTTTTAGGAGTATCAAGTCTTTCTTTATTTTGTTATATGCTTTTCTATGTCGCACAAACATATCTATGGGGCTCGTTTGGTGGATACAGTTCTATAAATCAGGTTTGTCATATTCACTGCTTTTTGAATCACAGCTAGTTTGGATCTGAATATGAAATAGTTGTCTGCTATTAGGTGATTGTTCTCTAACAACCCTTGCAGCTTCCTATTGGTGAAGTATTCCAGTAATTTTAGCTATTCCGTTTATTTGCTGGGTGGTTGCCCTTTTTGGGCATTAATATTATTGTAACCCCTTTCCAGGTCTCTAGATAATAATCTAGCTTGAATATGGCATTCACTGTCTGTACTGTTTCCCGCAGAACTTTCTCGCGAAGCTCTTATTGGAATGCCGTCCATTCTCTGTACCTCCCGAGATTTAAATGTTTTGATCTTCTCTTTTAACTCTTGTATTGACATCTGTAACGAGTCTTCCGATAGAATATTTGCAATAATATTCGCCACCTCCTTCGCTAGTTTCTCAGCCTTTTTTGAGGATTTCCCGTGGTTTTTAAACTATTTTACCACTAATGTCTTGTGATTTTTCACTATCTGTGAAATCGAGCTTTTTATTGTACTAAATGGAAATGTTCGAATCCCTCTCTATTTTAAGTTTTTTGAAGAACCTTTAAAGGTTGTGGTGTCTCTGCTCTTCTATGCCTCCAATTAGATTGTCCCAGTCTGCTTTCTTTCTCTATGCTATGATTTCATCTACTTTGTTTCGTCTGATTGCTAGCAGAGCTTTGTCTTTCAGGTTTCTGAATTTAACCCAGCTTTGTTTTATTTCGTTTCTCTCTTGAACTATCTTTTTCCCTTGCTTGGTCAGCCACCATCTGTTAATCTGAATCTTTGAAATTTCACTTTGACTCTTTTTCAGTTCATCTTGAATTGATTTTGTGATTCTTTCGACCGCCTTTTCGATTTGGTTCTTGGTTATAATATCTGTCGATATGGACTGAATGTCTCCATATTAACGAAGAATTTTAGCCAGCTAGTTTTGATGCTGGTGACTCCGCTTATATTTTGGTTGTTTTCGGGCTTTTCTATTACTACCGGAAGTACTACCGGGAAGTAATCCTTCAACTTTAGTTGGTGAAGTACACCAATACCTATTACTTCTCCCCTCCTTCCTGTTGATATCGAAGTGGCATTGTTTGGGGCTACTATTGTATTCTTTATTTAATGTCCATGAATTTTTGCAGTATTGTACGATTAGGGTTTGTGATTCTGCAGCTCCATGTGATGTTTTTAGCATTTAGGTTGCCCGCTATTAGGGTTGGGTTAAATCCAGTAAGAGCTGTTACATTTCTCTGCTAATGTGTTGCTTGGGGGGTTGTACGTCACTATGAAGTTGGTTGCTAGATTGTCTATTTTTATTAGTGCTGCGATTGTCTCTAGCCTTGAAGTTGTCTTGTCTATGATTATTGGGAGAGCCTTGGCACATATTGTTTTGTGTACCGCTATGGAGACGCCTCTGCATCTCCTGCCTTCCATCTCGTTTTTTATTGAGTTAAAGTCTGACAGCTGCGTCTTGTTACCTTTTTTTAGACGAGTCTAGGTTATAAAAGCAAATTAAGTCTCATTTTGCTTAAATAAATTTTCCAACTCGCTTCTCTTGTGGTTTTCGTTGGTGTTCCATATCGTAATTTTTGTTGTGATTTTACTTATTGGATGTTTGTGGCTTTGCTCAATTGATTTATTAATGTTGCAATCATTCTATTTAGCGCCAATGCTAACGCCGTTAGCAGATTTGAAGATTGATACTGATGGATCCACTAGTTTAATTTTGGTTTTCTCCGGTTGGAGACACCTGATTTAACTTCTAGTTGTTCAAACTTCTTTTCTAGTTCTTCCTTCTTCCTCTGTTTAATATTTTCAGGGTTTTAGGGAGCCTGTTTGAAATTTGCGAGATCCTATAGGCCGTGCATCCGTATGAGACGTGTCCAAACAATTGACATCTGAATCATTGAATTGTACGTGTTGGTAGTCTTTTTGCTTTGATGGTGATTTTTAATTGAAAAACTTCTTTGGGGTTCTAAACTTCCCTCACTTTATCTGTTTTAGGACAGTTAATTAGCAAGAGTGAGAATTTTCGTGTTCTGGCCCAGTCTTTTAATTGAGTTAATTTCATAGCATTTATCGTTAAGCACGTTATTTAATTCTTCCTCAGTTACGCCTTTGGGGATGCTTCTGATAACTACTTTCAACTTCTTCTATTCCAGTAGTTGAAAGGTGTGGCAAGGCATTTTCATTTCTTCTAGAATATGACTGAATATTCTAAACTACCTAGGCTATCCGTGAATAATTTACTTTCTTCAGAGGTATTCATTGCTTTCGATGTTGATTCGTTATTTTTTTCCGTCGCCCATATAACTTGGGGGTGGGAATTCTTATTTCTGAAAAATATGGGTAGGGGTTTCTGCGGTGTCTGTGGCACCGCTGCTGCTATTTTTGGAAGAATTTTCATCGGCAAAAGTTCTTTTATATTTGTTTGTGAGTTTTGAACCCGATTATGCCCTTCATACCAGAAACCGGCTCGTCTTCCATTAATTGTTCTACTGTATCTTGATTTCCAGCTTCATTTCTGTTTTATGCCTTCTTTAGTTTAATTTGTTTGTCTTAAAAGTAATCTTCATTTTTTTTTGGAGATATCTAACTTATTTAATTCTCCCAAAAGCCTTCAAATTCCTTCCTCTATCTTTTTTATTACGTCCTTATATTTTTCAATTTCGTTCTCCATTTTCAGTATTTTATCATCAATTATATCAGGGGATTCCATGTTGGTTAGTTTCAACTTTGAACGTGTAAATGAAGTCACTGTTCAGAATTAAGAAAATATGACAACAGCACTCAATATAACATTAAAAATTATGAATGACAGTTTAATATAACCAATAATTTGACCTGGCAGTCATTATAATCAAGAAATAAATGTCAATGTCATGTAGTCCGACCAAAAAATAACCGCTTATCAAAATGACAAGGAAATTCTAAATTATAAATTTGGAAGGAACAGAACATGAAAAGGCCTTTGTCCAGTAACAGTTGAAGAAAATAAACATTTTTCTCGCGCAAAAGAGTCTCCTTTGGAGAAGAGAACAGCAAAAGCACCCACGTACTTCTTAATGTCAGATTTGTCAAATGTATACCCCGATTATCTTCGGCAGCATGCCTGGTAGGGTCTGTGGCGTAGTGACTTCTTCGTTTTTTACCCATTCGCCTTCCATAGTTTTCATCATTTCCAATTTTGAATTTAAAAATTTGCGAAATGATATTTTTAATTGGTAGTGCCAATTTTTGACATGAATTAAATTTACTTTCTTGCCGAATTATTTGGCAAAACTTGGCTATTTATAGTTTATTATTGCTACCGAACAAAACAAACGTCTTAGAGTACGAACTAATATTTGAGGAACATTGAAATATGGCTTTAACCTTCGCAAAAGGGCATTTAGGTGGGACTTCAATATACATGGTGCACATGGAATGGTGAACGCGATAGTACGCAGGGGTTATAGAGTTTGCTACTGCTATGAAGAGAACGGAACATCCAAGGTCATCATGAAATAATAAAATAATGGAACTTGTTCGGAAATCAGTAAAGTAAAATCTACAATGCAGTCCAAGCAAAAAATAGTAAAAATGGCAAAATAGGAAAAATAAATCGCGCAGTTTCCAAACTCGGCAGAGTTTTAGGGAAGAGTATCCCTAAAGAACATGCTAAAATCCCTGGCGGTCAGGGATGAGCAGAGGGATGAGGGGCCGCTTAAAGTTTTTTTATTTCAATTGTTCTTGAATAACTCGAAAACGACGGCCTCTATCAACAAGAGTTTTAAAGCACACAAAGTTTCCTACCAAAATGGCCGTACGCATTTTATTATTTTGGAAGAAACAGGAAATGCCCATTGCGGATTTCTAAAAATTCTTGCCTAATAACAAAATTTCAATTATAATACATAATTATGAGTATTCATACAACTAAGGATAGCAATGCTGCAATTGGGTGACTGTTGATACGAAATAGGAGCAGTGTTGTATATACGAAGGTGGTGCGGAAAAGAGGAATCAAAGTTAGAAACCAGTTTGAGTGGAGTCATGCGCACCTTTTCTCTCTCTCCCTAGCAGCCAGGTGCATCCTCGTCGCATTCACATAAAATTTTCTCCTTTAGTATGCAAAGACATTGTTATAGATAGCGCATCTGAGTAATGTTCATTAGTTTTGAAATCTTTAGCAGTATTGTACATACTTAGTCCATATGTAGTGACAATGGCTGAAAATGTCTGATATGTAAGTATAACGTGGTTAGTGGTTCATGTAATGTTGGTGAAAAGGAACAACTAGTATTTTAAGAAAAAACGGAAAGAATGAACTTCTCAACAAAGAAAATGGTTGTTGTTCATTTTTCTTATAAAAAACAATACACCCGGTTCGGTACAATAACAGAAAACTTAAAAGTTGCCCTTCCACATACTTCATCATCACATTCTGTCCCCTGTTTGCATTCATCCCAAATTATATTTGATTTTAGAAATAGTTGTTATGTAAAGGTACCCTCGTATAACATCAAAATCGCGATTATAAAAACTGATACAGTTCCGCGCGTTTTAATATTATTAATATTTAAGTTAAAAAGACAATGTAAAAAACTGAGAATTCGCGGGGTGCTAGAAAACAGTTAATAATTAAAATAATTAATTATATATATAAATGTTTGTAAATCCAGTAGCTTGCCTAATTAGAATTAGACAAACTACAAATAATGTATTTAGTTAAAA